>JAODUE010003866.1:0-10929 GCA_027564755.1 Amblyopsis hoosieri
TATGTACATGTGTGTATATACTGTATGTGTATATATACCCCCACACACACACACCAAACAGTTAGGATGACCATGATGGAGTAATTATCCCTGGATTGGGCTGGATTGTGTTACTGGTGTCATTGAATGCCGCACCTAGACAGCATATTCTAACTGCTAAATGAGCAAGCTGTGTTTGTTGTGTTACTCAATAAATAAAAAAAGCTAAATGTATTTAAAAATATATAATTCTAATCCGCCCTTGGAGGGTTAAGACACTGTTTTCATATATCCACAGACCTTGCTGTAAATAACACATGGCTGCTTTAAGGGCAGGAGAGGGGGGGCAATCAATACCAGATCATGTTGCATGAAAAATATTGCCACACAGTCCCAGAGGAGCATGGCAGGAACAATATGTCTGTGCTCTGTCCTTGAGGTGGTATTACCTTGTGAGATGTTGTCGAAACACATGTTGTGTTTCGACTGTGCAGACCCCCCCTGGGCTGTTTGAAGCACTTCATAATTACACATGAGCGTGATAAGGAAGGAACACCCCAGGGTGGCAGGGCGGGGGGAGATGGAAGGGGGGTACATGGGGAAACATGATAATGAAGTGAAATACTGTGCTGGACAGGTCTTTGTATTGTCGCACGTCACATTTCCCCCACATTTCCTCTGATGCATCGGTTGTGCAGTTATGCATAAACAATCACATTTTACAGTGTGTTTATCATTTCTCTCGTTCACTGCCAAAGGATTGTCTTCATCACAAAAGCCGGCATAAGGATTTACATTTGGGTAGGCATTGATGTAGTGAATTGAGTTGGCAGCGGTCATTATTCTAGGAACACATAATTATTGTATTCTCAAACTGAGGAAAAGAAGAAAGAAATAAATACACAAATCACATTTTGCCAAATGGAAACTGGACAAAGTCATTATAACTACAGCTCCACCAGAGATGGATATAGGCCACCTCACATCACGAGAGAGAGAGAGAGAGAGAGAGAGAGAGAGAGAGAGAGAGAGAGAGAATCTGACCTGGAGGTATCTCTGGAGAGTCTTCCTCGGAGGAATGGGGATGGGAGGGAGAGAGAGAGACAGAGAGAGAGAGAGAGAGAGAGACAGAGAGAGAGAGAGGGAGAGAGAGAGATAGAGAGAGACGCAGAGAGAGAGAGGGAGAGATAGAGAGAGAGAGAGAGAGAGAGCGAGAGAGAGAGAGGAACAGGGGGAGTCTAATCAGATGGCTGGTGTGTTCCTGGGGCGCTGCTCCTCTGCAGCCGCCCGCAGGCCTAATTAGAGGGAGGCAGGGTGTGTGTGTGTGTGCGTGTGTGTGGGGGGGGGAAGGGATAGAGAGCTGTCGCTCACCCCCCCCCCCAACTGAGAGGATTCACCTGCTCGTCAGAATGATGACAAGAGGGCCCTCACAGGTGGAGAATCTACCCACCTCTCCCTCCCTTCCTCCCTTCCCACCTCCTTCCTTCCTTCCTTCCTTCCTTCCTTCCTTCCATCCTTCCTTCCCAGAGGGTCCCTCCTGAGTCTAATGAATGCTGCAGGGCACAGAGGCGGAGGAGGAGGAGCAGAGGCATGTGCTGCTGTGTGGCCTTGTTAGGGAGAGAGCTTCTGTGTCTGAAGGCGAGCGGGTTGGCTCTTCCAGAGAGCTGGGGGACGACGAGGCGTCTTCGCTTGGTCTTTTGGAAGTGTTCTTCAGCCGCACCGTTGCCGCGCCGACCGGCCTACATTTCTCTGGACGTCAACGTGCGTTTATTAAAAGTGACTGTATCAGAGGTTGTGCGTCGGGGAGGGCCTTAGTATTAGTTTGCTGTAATATAGTATCCACTCTCTGATCACTCACCTTGCAGTGATGCATTTATTCCTCATTTGAATAATATTGAAAACTATTTGTAAAAGACGAGGGAATAAATTGTCAACTAGATTACATTATAACTAATCTAAGGCTACTTAAAATAAATCACTGGACCTCTAATCAATATTTATCTTCCACAAACTACCTCCAACACATTAATTTAAATATAGAGTATTTAGAATAGCTTTTCACTTCTTCCTCAAACGGACATTTATTTATGATACTACTTGCTGTAATTTGATGATTTTTCACTTTTTATAGATTTATGGGTGGCGAATTTAAGTGGTTTCAGTCGCCAATATATCCTTATTTCCACAGGGAAATATACACACTCTTGTAATGTTTGCTACCTACACCAGTACTTGGACTGAAGGAGATACATGGTCAGTATACTGCTGTATATAGCACATACTGTATTATATACTCTATGCTAACCTGCAAATATTGAAACTTCCAGTCCACTGACTACTGCATCTTAGATTAATATCAACCTGATAGACTTGAAGGTGGAGTCAAGGGTTTCTGGCAGAAGATTGTAGATATTTTAACAAAACAACTAAAACAAACACCTCTTCCTTTAATGCCACATGGTGCTTCCTCAGAAGCTCCGCCCACACATTAGACACACATTGCCAAGGCTGGGATATTGTTGTGTGGTGCGTTCTGCACCACTTTGTTTGTGTTTCCATTTACAAAGCTAGGGTTGTGTAGAAACACCAGATTACATTCTCAGCGCACATAGAATGGGCAGCGAGCAGACCATGAGTAGACATTTGCTGAATTTAACAAAATGTGTATTCGCTTACAATTGATGACTTCACCTTTAAATGCTTGTGTTTGCAAAACATGCCTCTGGAGTGCACAAAATATTCTGATGCATTTGACAACTTCAGGAAAGCTCAGGCAACCTTAGTATTCATAGCGAGCAGGCAAATGCTAACGTTACAGCGCGTAGTCCTGGTGGTCCCACAATCAATCTGATGACCTGTCACTGCTGTGCAATGCCTACTTTGTCTCTGATACGTGATGGAAGTTCTTGGGCCAACACATCTATCCACACTCCCAAATGCCCAGCTCCCCCGACCATTACAGCAATACAACCAAGTTCAGAGAGGCCCTCTGAAACCTTGAACATGACAAACTTGGAAGTTAGAGATTGTGTTTCTACTGACAGCCAAGTTTTAAAAAATCTAAAGACACGGTTGCTGTTATGTGTCTGAAACATTGAATTATAAAGTAGTTTTACAACCTTGATGGAATTGAGGTACTACACTGTACCAAAATTGGCAGCTTTCAGGAGAGCTCTGACTTTGCATCGTGATGCCAATTCTCAATTTTTCGAACAAACTCGGGTCTGAGCTGGCAGTTGGAATTGTAAAAGCAACAGGGTCGGCTTGAATTCCTAGAACAAGGACCAAACTGTGAGGTACAAAATGTGTTTGAGAAACGCAATAAATCAAGGTCAAGGTGTCCATGAAAGTTTCTTTCACCGAGAGAGAGCTGTTATGGTGACAGCTTTTGTCGAAGGCTTTTAGCTGAAACACATCTGGTGTACAACTATGAAGCCACACTGCTTTTATAAACAATATTTAATGAAGACCAGTGGGAGAAATTAAAACGTGGTTGACTACTGTTTATTAATGGAGTGCACCATTTTCTGCACCTGGCCTTTGAAGTCGAGCTCCCAGCCCAGCCATTTGTAGAAGCATTAATTTATATTTGATACACCACACATTTGTGTTCATGAAGAATCTTAGCGCTAAGAAGCACCCTCATTACAGAAACATGAAGCTTGCATAACCAACATAAGCGTGACGTGCAAAGTGAAGCGTTGCGTGCTACAGCATGAGGCTGATCTTATTCATGTTCGGTACGGGGTCAGAAGAATCACACAGTATAGAACATTATGAGTCTTATTAGAGTGGGTTTCTTGTTTGCTTAAATATATGCAGTATGGCTTTTGAAATACCTGCGTCTCAGACACAGACACCCACCCACACGCACGCCAAAAGCCATGTCTGGCATTTAGCAGGGTCCTCCGGGTTTAATCCTTGCCATGATTAGATTAGTGAAGCGGGTTTAAAGATGAAGAGATCTGATCGCTGGACATTCCTCACATTCAACCAGTCAGCAGCCAGCCGTAGGAAAACGACAAGGACTCAAATCATGTCACACCGCTGATGTTACTGGCACAACCAAGCAGTAAGCATGGTCCGTGTGCGCGTCTTGCTAAACGGTGATTTAATTTGCCCTTTTTCAGATAACCATGCAGTGCTGGTTTGTTTACTTCAGACAATTTAACTACAGCCTGTTATCCTCGCATGTGATTAGCGCTCCACGCTGTGGATGAACCAGCTTAAGACTTCTGCACACTGTCCCAGAAGGCAGGAGTCTCACTCGCTCGCTCGCACACAAATTCCAAACCGCTCTTCAAACCGCTCTTCACTCCCACCGGAAATCGTGACCCACCATTTCGTAAAATTGAACGTTGTGCGGCCGATAGAAGTCCCGCAACTGCTCGAGGGCGTCCCGGTCGATCTGCACGTGGGGCCGACCCTTGGACTTGCCCAGACAGCGCGGGGGGGAGCCCCCCCCACCGCCGCCGCTCTCTGGCTTCTTCAGGCAGGGGAAGCCCTTGGTGCGGTTGAAGAAGAAGTGCTTGTCCGTCACGACGCGCCTCAGGCCCAGGAAGTCCTGCAGGCGCGCCAGCTCCCCCGCCGGGTCCGCGATCAGCTGCTCGCCGCTGACAAAGTGCATCTGCTCGCGGGGGAAGAAGCGCAGCCAGTTCTCCAGGTGCAGCGCGTACATGCCGATCTGGATGGCGTTCCAGGACGTGTCCACCATCGGCGCCGCCGTCTCCGCCGCCATCGCCGTGGCGCCCAGGCTCCGGTTCAGGAGGAAGGCCAGCTCCTGGAAGCTGGGCAGGTCGGGGGACTTGGACAGAGTCTGGGTGTAGTCGGAGATGGCACGCGTGACGGGGTCTCGCACCACCACGATCAGTTTGGTGCCGCGGGACATGGCGGAGATACGGCGCGGCACCTCCCGCGTCACAAAGTAGCTGGGTGTCTTCTCCATGGTGATCTGGCCGCCCAGGGTCCTGGGCATCAGGCTCCTGGGCGAGGAGGGGGACAAATTAAACCCACCAACCAGTTAATGACTTCTACCACTAGGTGTCACACACTAAGAGCACCAGCATCTCAGACCAAAACAAACGCTCTATGAGACACGCACACACACACACACGTACACACACACACAAATTACTCCACTATTTCTTTACAGAAAATATATATAATATAGCTGATATATTAATGTTTAAATATCATACACACCACATTGTTCATTTGCATTCATATGATATGTATAATCAAATCTAAACACTACATTTATTTTCATAATGAAAAATCTACTGTATATTTACTGTATCAATTAATATGCTGTGCCTAATTAATTTAAGTGTATACACAATGCCTATGCTCCCACAGGGTGGGCTGGTCATAAACAATATTATATTATATTATATTATATACTGTATATATTATAATACTGACAGGAGGCTCCGGTTGTCCGGGCGCCCTGTTTTCCATGGCAACGCTAGCGGAGACGCAGCCAGAGTCAAAGTGGTGTGTGATCACAGGAGACTTGTCTCGGAGGCGTCAGCCGCGCTCCTCGTCCAGCGGTAATAAATCACCGGGACGGAACACGCGTGTGCACGTGAGCGACTCCGTTATGGGTCAGTTCTGTGCCTCTAGAACTAGGCCACTTCTTTCTTTTTTGAAAGATGCACTTTTTACGGGTTAACTTTGTAAAATACATAAACAATGTTTTGCTCTTTCAAGGAGCCCTGTCGAGGAAACCATTAAGCGTACGAACTGCCGACCACTTATGTAAAACGAGAGCAGGTATTGTCTGCCGTCTGTCTCCATGGAGAGTGTTTTATGGCACCTGATCTCCCGAGCTTCAGTTAAACTTCACAAGACTTTGGACAGCTTGGAAATCGCTGTGTTTCGGGCCGGTAAACCCAGCGTGTGGCCAATCAGCGTAGCACTGTTAGATATGGGCGTGGTTTAGGTGAGAGGAAGGTGAAAACAACTGGAAAACATCAATGGTGGGTCCTACAGAGTTTAACGTAGATGCTGCCATATAACATCAATGGTGGGTCCTACAGAGTTTAACGTAGATGCTGCCATATAACATCAATGGTGGGTCCTACAGAGTTTAACGTAGATGCTGCTATGTAACATCAGATTTATTAGATATTCATTAGATGAGCAAAGAACCATGCTAAAGGCTTTTCTCATTGAAAAATATGTTTTCACTCTTCTCTGGACATTTCTTCCACAATAGTGGATTTAACAACAGGCTCTGCAGGTTCACAGGTTCATCCAATCACCTGCCGAGTATTTTTTTGAAACCATGTAGGGCTGTCCCGAATACCATTTTACAGGTTTCGAAAACTTGATGTATTTCCGAGCGAGTATTCGAATACTCTTTCTGAAAAAAAAAAAAAACTTTAAAAACGCTCAACTATAATTACGAAGTATAACAGAAGTAATCTTCGATTCCTAGCTTCAGTGCGCACACATGTAAACATAGCCATGCACTTTGATTGACACGTCAATTGATCCAGTCAGAGCTGTCAAATAGCATACACCTCCTGTATATGCTATTTGACACTCTTATTAGCCAAAAAGAGTGTGTGTTGAATGAATAGCCCTGCTCTCTTCTTACAAACAGAGCCAATTGCAATCAAATGTGTTGATGACACAGCGTAGGGCAGGCAATTACATTTAAACATGTGGGTTAATATGGAGACAGTAGGGATTAATGGGAAAACATGCATGCATAATGTGAAAAAACGAATACTCTAATCCCAATATTTAAATCGAATACATACCCAACGGACGAATACCCGAATAATCGAATATTTGGGGCCAGCCCTAAAACCGTGTTATAACAGTTTAAATAGACAGCTCCGGTCCTCCAGATGGACATGTGTCTGACAGACCATACATCTGGTGTGTCACGTTATGTTTGAATGTTCTCCTGTATCCCGCAGACTCACATCCTGCTACAGGGGTCACCCTGTAGGGGTGGCAGGGGGTCAGTGCTGCAAGGGGACCAATTGTCATCAAGGGACAGCTAAGAGAAGTCACGCGAGACCATCCTGATCTCGTGAGATTCAGTTTGACATTGCCGTGAGAATCATTCTGGACAACTTGAAATCATAGCATCTTCATTTTGTATATCTATTCCCTGTCTTATTCTGTGTATTTTGTTTTTATCTTTCTTTGCATGATAAAGAGATTATATTATTTATTTATTTATTATTATATTCAAGGGGTTCTTAGCATTGATAACAGCATCGTGAACATAGATTCTCAGCTGTAATAAATATTGTTTTTTAAATGGTCCTATTAGATTCATGGTCAGTAATCATTACTGTAATCCATGTCCCATCTTTATCATTTATTACTGACATGCAACATGCGGTCTTAGTTTTTTGATGTTTCCTTTTTGTTATTTTGTGGTTTCTGTACATTTAGCCCGTTAGTTTAGTATATTTCCTCTGTTCATCCTTGGGTATCCTTTTTATTGTGTATTTCCTGTTCCTTTGCCCCACCCTCTTCCCAATCAGCCCGCCTATTTAGTCTCTGCTGTTTTGCTGTCTTATACCCACTGAAGGAGAAAGCCCCACATGCCGCACCTGTTTACATTGCTTACCACTTGTGTATGACCCAGATTGCGTTTTTGACTGCCTTTAAAATGTTGATGTTATAGTGGTGCGGCTTAGCTAAGAATGTCATAACAATTGTGCATTTTTTGATAAAAGCATTAAATTTGGAAAACTTGTAGGGAACTGCATTCCAACAAAATTTGGATATTGAGCCATCGCAAATTTTTAATATATCGCCCATATCATAATGGCAGCCAGTTGCAAATGTTTTTAGATTAAATGTCTTATCAGCGATTGATATAATATGATATTGATATTGATATTGATATTGATGGCTCAATATCTTTCTCTACAAGTGTAACAAATGATATGCTTTTATCACAAAATGCACAATTGTTATGGTTAACTGCACCACTATTATGTTGCTGGTCTTATGCATGTCTCTTGAATTGACTTGGTTTTATGCAACAAAGAAACGTTTTGCTTTTGGGAATATTTAAGTGGCAACTTTTCCCTATCGGGGGTAATTGATCCGCATCTGCTAAAGGACTCAAACCCGGTTCCGGGCAGGAGAGTTTAGGACACATAGCAAAAGACGCTGGAGCCCAAAAGCTCGAGCGTCCATCACTAGAACGTCCTTGAGGTGTCGGACAGTGAGGTTTGACCGTACAACTCAGTACACTACAGCTGACCACCAATAGGCACATTGATAGAGTTGTCAATCTGTGACCAGTCCTGCATTAGTCTGTTTATCTGTTTATTATCTGAACTCTTACAGACTGACAGACACACAGCTAACAGTAATACAGTATAGGCCCATATAAATATTTATTTCTGTTCTGAATCTATATCTGTAGCTGCACTGCGTTACCAGTGTTGAATGCATTATGAATGTTTGTTTTGAAGAACAGAATATTTCTTTTGAGGATATTTTTACTTTTCTGATCATCATTTCTATGGGCTTATCCCAAAACCATTTCTAAAAGGTTTGTAGGTGTTTTGAAGAAAATTGCAATAAAATATTGTTGTTATTGTGCAGGTTTACAAAGCCATACGAAAATGATTATTTATATCATGTTCACGCACGCACACGCACGCACACACACACACACACACACACACACACACACACACACACACACAAGACGTTGCTTCCAGGTGGCATTGCCTATTGACCCACTCCTAGATAACTAAGACCTCATAGCCTGCAGGTAACTTGCACCCGTGCTTACCTGTACCAGTCAAGCCCTTTGTCATAGTTTCTGTCGAAAAAGTGCGTCTCGGTGCCAACAGCGCGCACGTCTGGGTGGATTCTTATAAACTCCAGAACGGCCCTCGTGCCGCCCTTTTTCACGCCAACTATGATGGCATTTGGCAACTTCTTGTTCCCAAATTTGACCCCAGTCGCCAGACTCCGTGTGCTATTCCGAGTCGTGGCGATTTGGTTTTCCCTCCCGCCGAAAGTCGAAACGCACGAAGGAGATTTCTGAAGGCGCCTCTTGCCCCCGTCCACCGGCACACGCCGACAGTTGGGCGCTAAACCAGCGGCATGTTGCATGGCTGCGTTTGACGAGAACAGCGCGCAGTAGCAGACGTACGTCAGGAAGAAGGATAGCAAACACACACACGTTCTCAGTAGTCGGTGCGAAGACGGCGCGACTCGACCAAGCAGGAGAGGGAGAGCGCATGCCATCTCTCCACGGACAGCGCATGTTTTACTCGTTTGTTAGAGTTTTTCTGTTTGCGCTCGTCTGTAATCCTTTCTGCATCCGAACTCTGCGCGCCACAGACGCACACACAACTTTATTCATGCAGTCAGTGGGCTATGCAAGACGTCCATCGCTGAGGTGCTTCTCAACACACTCCGCGACCTTCTCGCTTTAAAGACGTTCTGCACCGACAAGACCCCGACAAGACCCCGCACCGCACAAACGAACCGCGTCCATTACGCACGAACACAAAACGACGTGGTGACCATTCACCGGCTACTTCACGACACTGGGTCTTCTTCAAATGCGAGCACGAACGAAATATTTAATAGCAGTGACGTCAGCAGTAGCTTGTGCCACAGCGTTGTCAATTGACAGACATCAAAAAGTGCGATGAGGGTTGCAAGTGCCACGACACTTTTTAACTTATCTTCCTTCTCTTCTTTTCTTTTCATTCATTGTCGAGGGCTATGCGACTTTTGTAAGCCTACATCTTTTTTTGTTTATTTTGTATTTATGTTTTAGGCATATTTGTTAAATTTATTTAAGCTGTGCTATAGGCCTAGTGATGTTATTTTTGGTCATTTTGTAGGCTATTAATATGTTTAATTTATTTCTAAATGTTTGTGCATTGAATAGGCTATGGATTTTTGTAATATCATATCACACATTATTTAAGTTTGCCTTTCTGCATCAGCTATTCATTCCAACTGTCAAATGACGTCCTTCCATAACAAACGTACATTGGCGATCTAACTCATCTGCGCCCTCATTCATTCATACGAATATTGAGACATCGTATAAATGCTGCTCGGTAGATCTATACAGTATATACAGTATATCTTAACTCCACAGCCCCCGCCATCCTTGGACTCTTTTCCGGGGGATGTGGAAATTAATTCCTCTTACTCCCCCAAATGAGGACTATTGCCAGCACGAAGAGCGGAGATGTTCGTCCGGGGAGGAGTCGATGTGTCAGGCGCACTCCCGCGGTGTCTCTGATTAAAGAATGATTTATATAGGGCCCCGCAGCAATCCGTCTCGCCGATGAGATTTTTTGACATCTCGGCACGCACGCAGGGCGGGCAAATCAAACTCCGGTCCCAAGAGTCCTGCGGCCCCTGCCCGGTCCGAGCGAGCATGGCAATATGGCGCGAATCGATGATTTAGTTGACGATCAGTTGATGCTTTTACATATTATAAAATCGACACCTTATTCTAAGTAGTATATCATAAAGTGTCTTTTACATGAGTGTAAAGTCAAGTGTAGTCTAACATTTTGTTTTCCACTAGTTATTTTTATTGGGATAATTAGGTCTCTAGGATGTTCCTGACCAGCAATATAGACACTATGCAGTCACATAGTAAAATACCTCGTGACGATTGTAACATTTCATAATCTAATAAAGCAGTTTAAAATAGTCAGCAGTAAATTTGTAGACTTTAATCCTCCGCAACAGTGACGCGTTCGTCTCATATATGCAGAACCACACTGCCATCCCGTGGTTGGAAATGAACAGTGCAACTTAAAGTGAAAGTAAAATAAGAGTGGTCTAACCAGTGTTGCCAACTTAGCGACTTTGTCGCTGTATTTAGCGACTTTTCAGACCCCTCTAGTGACTCTTTTTCAAAAAAGCGACTAGCGACAAATCTAGCGACTTTTTCTGGTGTTACTGGAGACTTTTGGAGACTCT
>JAODUE010003867.1:0-10928 GCA_027564755.1 Amblyopsis hoosieri
GGACAGCTGTGAGTTGTGCAGTGTTGAACTCCCAGGACTATAAAGCTTCTCTGAACACTGGAGTGTCACCTGACCATGCAAAGGCTCACTATGGAAATTTCATACAGAGAGCTTAAAGAAAATATGTTTTTATGTTTTTTAATAATATGTTAATATAATGTAAAATAAATGCATTACTGTATTCATTTCAGTCATAAATAAGTTTTCATAGTATATTTATTAATAATAAAAATATTGTATGTTATTTGCATTATTCATTAAAGCATTTTACACTTTACAGATTACAGTAAATACAAAATATAATAATATAAATCTTTGTAGATTTTTCAATTTATAATCTTATGGGTAGTATTGTGTGTAGAATGTGTTTGTTCTATACAGGTGTTGTGTGTCCACTGTTGTGTGAAGGAGGTTTTTGTACGACGTCTAAACCAGTCTCAACCACTGTGGTACACGTTTGGTGGTGGGACCAGACTCTTTCTAACTAGTAAGTTTGATTTATATTTATTGTCTTTTTATATACAGTACATGCTAAAAATGATAGAATGTTAAACTCCTCAACGTTTAGATTAAGTTAATGAAATATATAGAAAATTATTGTTGTAAGGCTTAACATTCAACATGTTATGTGAAAATCAGATGCATAAATCAACAATCTTGCAATCGCTAAATTAATATAGCCTATATTTTTGCGAATTGTTGGAGTTATGTTACTTATTATAAAATTATCATTTAAAAAGTCAAATATTACTGACATTAGAGAGGTTTTAACATTAGAGGGACATTAGTTATCTTTAAGATTATTTTTGTTCTGTAAATTCTAATGTTTCAAAAAGTACATTTATATTGTTATATTGTTTATAACAACCTTCTAAGCAGTAAGTTAAAGCTAAGTCTTTAGTCAACAAAAACAGGTAAGCTGTTAATTACTGTATATTAGTTAATAACCAGTATTAACTAGGGGTGATTCTAGGATCAAACCTTTAGGGGTGCTCAGTCCATAATGAGAATGTGATCTGTAGGCCTTTATACAAAGAAGTCTAAATCACAAATGTTACTGTAGGCATATCAATCAATACTAAGCAATAATTAATATGTTTTGTTTGCATTTGCAATGGTGTAAGTCTTGTTTGAACATTGGTGGGGGGACATGTTAAGCAGGGGGGTCTTGGGGTTTACCCCCAATACATTTTTAGCATAAAACACTTCCATTTCCTACATTCTAGTGAATTTCTATGCACCAATTTGTGCTTTTTTATGCACCAATATCTGGTGGAATTGTCTCTAAAGCAAAATACAAAATTCTGGAAGAGGTCGATTTGTAAAATAATAGAATATAATGCAATAAGGGTCTCAAGCAATCTGTATTGCCTTCAAATTCATTCTCCCTTGAAATATTCAGATGTACTGTAAATTCACAGCATGTAACAATAAAGGGCTGTATCTTTGCTTAAAATAAAAAATAAGGAAAGGAAAGGAAAGCATGAAATATCGCATTGCTTTTATATGTTGTTAACTGCAGTATGTGTTGTTGTATATTTCATTCTTTAAATTATACTGTAAGTAAAAGTAGAAGTAATGGACTTGTGTTGCGATATTAACCAGTAAAAGTAAAAGTAATGTAATTGTGTTGTGATATTAACAAGTAAAAGTAGAAGTAATGGATTAGTGTTGTGATATTAACCAGTATAGAAGTAATGGATTAGTGTTGTGATATTAACCAGTATAGAAGTAATGGATTAGTGTTGTGATATTAACCAGTAACAGTAGAAGTAATGGATTAGTGTTGTGATATTAACCAGTAAAAGTAGAAGTAATGGATTAGTGTTGTGATGTTAACCAGTAATAGTAGAAGTAATGGATTAGTGTTGTGATATTAACCAGTAAAAGCCTGTAGAACATTAAGCTGTTCAATGTTCTGCCTGTCGGGTTCGTTTGGCTTCACTGTCACATGGAGCGCCTGTCTTCCAGTAGAAGCTCCTTGTGGGACCTTTACAGGAGATGTAGTAGTGAAGTGAAGAGACATCTTCTCTGTGCAGCCTTACTCTGCTGGCAGGGTGTTTCCTCATTAAGCAAAGGCTGCCCTCTAGTGGACAGCGTTAGCCTCCTTATCATGTGACTTTACAACACCTGTGTGTCTCTCCTCTGGCCAGCAGGGGGAGCTGTGCTCAGGCCCTCTGTGTCTCTGCTGCCCCCCTCCCCTGAGCAGCAGTCTGGGGGCTCCGTCGTCACGCTGTCCTGCCTGCTGACGGCCTACTCTCCACCGGGGGCGCTGGTGAGCTGGGAGCTGGACGGGACGGAGGTGACAGAGGGGGTGCAGGCCAGCTCAGAGGAGGAGAAGGATGGAGCCTTCAGCAGCAGCAGCATGCTGACTGTGAGCCAGGAGCGCTGGAGAGAGGAGGAGCTGTACACCTGCAGGGTCCTCCACCACCACCACAGCCAGGCCCAGTCCCTCCGCAGGAGCCAGTGTAGGGGCTAGAGGTGCTGGAGGAAGCCCCCCGACGGGAGCTCCTCTCTGGGGGAGGAGCCGGGAGAGGGCAGGCTGCTTCTGGCTTCACTGTGGAGGAGCTCCTGGAGGATGTAACGCTTTGTGGTGCAGAGCAAGGGTCTCCATGGTGACCGCTGCTTAGAGAGGCCAGTGGCTAGCTGGGGAGGTGGGAGGGGCTTAAGAAATGGGAGGGGCTTAAGTAGTTTGCAGCTAAGAGGTCGGAGGGGCTTAAGTAAGGTTGTTTGTTGTGTTTTGCTAATAAATGTTACATGGTGATAAATAACATGAGCTGTCTGTTTATTTTTTTATAACATTTAAAAAAAACTTACTTTTACTTAAACCAGTTTGCATAAATCTAATTTCAAAACATTTATGAATAGATTATTGGCATCAAATCCCCATGGTGACAGGTGAACATCTGGATTTAGAGGTCTTCTGTTCTTGAAGGGACAAAACCAACTATGTAAATGTTAGTTTCACTACCACTAGAGAATACTCAGTTGTTCTCAGAAGCTCAATTTCGTTTGCTGTAGGCAAATACACACCTGTATGTAGTCGAATGAGACGACACGTTTTAATTGAAATAAATATATAAACACACTGGTGGTGTCTGTGCGTGTGTGTGTGGAGCAGCTACATCAGACCTTGGAACCAACCAGAATGTTCTCTATCTACTGCCACAGCCGTTTGTGTATTGCTGCAATGTCTGCACTGGCCACAAGGGGCTGAACACGTCACTAACTGAAATGGGAATGTTTAGCTCAAAGGAAGGCAAGGTCTGTACAACTACTAGTGGCAAATTATAGAGTCATTTGAGAACGCATTTATATAAAGGGACATTGTTTCTCTCTTAAGTAGGTCACACATGCCACCTAGTGGCACTGTGCAGAACTGCATAAAATGGGATTAAAATGGTGATTTCAGAGAGAGAGCAGTTTGCCCCTCCCCAGGAAGATACAGACAACCCAAAAACCCTTGAAGACGTTCAGATGGAACACTTGTCATACTAATGACTAATAAATAAAATTGGGAAAACAGGACTTTGTCTTCCCAACCTACCGGCCACAAAGCACTGTACAGGATTCAATCACATTTCACCCATTCACACACAGGACACAATCACACACCAAGGGTGCAGGGCTGCATTAAGGACCGGGCACATAGGGCCTGGGTCCAGGGGCCTCTGACGTTTAGGGGCCTCGGGCTAAAAGACACCCCTCCTTCTCTGACCTCTTTCATTACAGTAACGTGTTTTTACCCACAGAACTTTACGCACATTTAATGTGTTTTTGTTTATCACACCATTCTCTGTAAACTACACACTACAGTGTGTAAACCACCCTGTGTGGCACTAACAACCAGGCATCTTGATCTTGTTCTAATATCTGGTCAAACAACAGCTCAAGCTCTCATATATACTATATAGACTCACTCACAATATAAACCTTAACCCTACACTATATATTGAGTTGCAGGCAGCCACACAATTAACTGATGGTGGGCTAGTAGTTTCATTAATCATTTAACACAACAGGTACCTGACAAAGATGGCTGGTGAGTGTAAATTGATTAGAAGAGCTATTTTGTAGGTTTGTCCTCTATCTCACTTTTAAGATGCTTTGGTTTGGATAAAACAAAGGCTTTGCTAAATTACTTACTGTAAGTGTGACAAAATAAATTACTTGATATTAACTATAAATATAAAAGAACATTGTATAATTTGTACACCATTTATGCAATAATTTCAGGAACATTGTGCAGAATTTAGGCTGGAGGAAATTAAAGGCCACTGACCATTATATTTCAAAACGAAATATTTCAAACCAATGAAACCATTCAATGCAACCCAATCAAATGATGACTGATATGATAATTGTTGTAAATCCTGTAGGAGTTATCTGTCTTTAGGCAGTGTCCTATTTTCAAAAAACTAAATCTAATTTTTTATATTCAGTACACCATAACCTCTCCGGGAACCATCGCCTTATTGTGGTGGAGAGGTTTGTGTCTCACTATGACCCTGAGAGCTGTATCGTCTGGAGCCTTGAGCGACGGACCAGACCCGGCCGGCAAAGGCTGGCTCTGGGGACGTGGAATGTCACCTCACTGTGGGAAAAGGAGCCGGAACTGTGCGGGAGGTGGATCGCTACCATTTAGATCTGGTGGGGCTTACCTCTATGCACATCGTCTTGGTTCTGGAACCATTTTCCTGGATAGGGGATGGACTCTATTCTACTCTGGAGTTGCCCAGGGTGTGAAGCGCCGGGCGGTGTGGGGATACTCACAAGTCCCCGGCTGAGTGCCGCTACGTTGGCGTTTACCCTGGTAGACAAAAGGATCACCTCACTGCGCCTACGGGTTGTGGGGGGAAAACTCTGATTGTTGTCTGTGCATATGCACTTAACAGCACTTCAGAGTATTCGGCCTTCCTGGAGACCCTGAATGGAATCCTGTATAGGGCTCCAGTAGGGGACTCCATTGTTCTGCTGGGAGACCTCAATGCGCACATGGGCAATGATGGAGACACATGGAGAGGTGTGATTGGTAGGAACGGCTTCCCTGATATAAACCCTAACGGGCGTTTGTTGTTAGGCTTCTGTGCTAGTCATGGATTGTCTATAACGAACACCATGTTCGAACATAAGGATGCTCATAAGTGTACGTGGTACAAGAGCACCCTAGGACGAAGGTCGATTTTTTTTGATCATCTGACCTGAGCATGTTTTGGACACTCGGGTGAAGAGTGGGGCAGAGCTGACTACCGACCACCATATGGTGGTGAGTTGGGTCAAGGGGTGGGGGGAGATTCTGGACAGACCTGGTAAGCCCAAACGGGTAGTGCGGGTGAACTAGGAACGTCTATAGGACGCCCCTGCCCGTGAGATCTTCAACTCACACCTCCGGCGGAGCTTCTCTGGCATCCCGGTGGAGGTTGGGAAAATTGAACCTGAGTGGGCAATGTTCAAAGGTTCCATTGCTGAAGCTGTGGCAGAGTGCTGTGGTCTCAAGGTCTTCGGAACCTCTGGGTCTTGTTCACGAGTGAGGAGACATTGGAGCGGGAAATTGGCCGGAGAATCGGAGCGGTTTTGCAACCGCTTTACGGCATCGCTGTTACGAAAAGAGCTGAGCAGGAAGGCAAAGCTCTCGGTCTAACGGGCAATTTTCGTTCCTACTCTCACCTATGGTCAGGAAGGGTGGGTCATGACCGAAAAAACTAGATCACGGGTACAAGCGGCCGAAATGGGTTTCCTCAGGAGGGTGGCTGGCGTCTCTTTTAGAGATAAGGTGAGAAGCTCGGTTATCTGTGAGAAACTCAGAGTAGAGCCGCCACTAACTAAGGAGCCAGTTGAGGTGGTACGGACATCTGGTAAAGATACCCCCTGGGTGCCTCCCTAGGGAGGTGTTCCAGACACGTCCGGCTGGGAGGAGGCCTCGGGGAAGACCGAGGACTAGGTGGAAAGATTACATCTCCACACTGGCCTGGGAATGCTTATTAGGCCTAACACCTGATTGGTGTTGTTTTAACAATAAAAAGTGTTAGTCTCTTACTAAGAGACTTGCTTAAAATGCTGAATGTCATTAACTGCTCAGTCCTTCCATGTTATTGAATATTATATACAGACAGGCCTTCTGAGATAGATAGATAAAAAACACACACACAGTAGCCTACACGATTCATAGCTGGGAGTGGCTTACTAATCGCTTAATAGCATGATGTTACACACTCAATGTATGCATGTTTAAAATGATACACCAACTAAAAACCAAAGTTTTCTTCAAACGTTTAAAATGTTTTACTGGGCTCTGAAGAGAGACAACCTTTTGGTTATTTTATCAACATTTGGTTTGAATTAAATATTCTCACCATCTCATATACATGTAACAAGTGATAGAAAAAACCACTACTGTATATCATACAGATTCAGTATATGTACACTACAAATATTAGGATTAAATAATATACAGTATATTTACTTTTTACTGGACCCAACATTGCACTAATATATAAACAGGAACCAAATAATTTATATGATTAACTGACAAATTAAAACGACAATAATCTGAGACATTACCAAATGTAAAATTTTTCTGTAACTAGCTGTGGTGGCATCTTACAAACACTAGATGGCGAACACATCACAAAGTTGGCGAGGCACAGTCATTTCAGAGTTATTTTACATTACCAAGTTGTCATTTGCTTCACTTGTGTAAACATGCATGGTTTAACCTGGGTCATGTATTAATTCATTAGTTTTTAGGACAGTAATTTAAGAACCAAATACATTTGACAGTATGGTTGAACATCAATTCAGATTTTGACAGCTCAATTTATCTGGTATACATTATTTAGTAATACATTTAGTAATATAATAAATTACTACTTATGTTTACATAATATAAAAGTTAAACATTAGCTGTTTACCCTGTTGACCAGTCTGTTAAAAGTGGGTGTAAATTATTTGAGATGTCGATGTCCATGATACAGTACCACCAAGGTCTTCATACCACCATTCTCCACAGATTGCTGCTCTGCTGAAGGCCACTAGGTCAAGACCTCAGTGAAAAACGTGTCATAAACAATAAAATATTCAACATCATAATTACCATGTACACAGGCAAATCCCCTTAATAGCTACGAATGCTCAACAAACCGAGTTGAGCTATGAAATACAAGTGAGCAGTGCTCTATAAAACAGATAGAAAACCTATGATATAATGTATGGGGCCCCAGAATCCTGCTGGTTTCGAAGTTTTATTGGGAAAAAGGAACTAGAAAAGAATCCTGCTGATTTATATTGTAGCCTTTTTATGGGGAAAAGATGTAAAATAGTAGGGTTAAAAACATTAATTAACTAGGTCGCTTACATTTAGATGATCAAAGCATAGAGCGGTAGGACTGAAACTCACTGATGTGATAGTGACCAGTCAATCTCACAGGAAATAATAGACTCTTATTGGAAATGAAAAGTAAAAACAGCCTTTAATATCTTCAATAACGTTTAACATAAAATGTGTGCAAATTAAGTCGACTTGAACACAGGTTGTCCTAACCTCTGTCCAACCTGCTAGAAACCACGTATCTCTACTGACGAATATAATGTTGATCTAATGTTACTGGGTTCTACCAAGGAGCCAAACGATATCATTATAACGATATAATAACACAATATTATGATATGATATTAATTTGGCCCTGGAGGTTTCTGTAGCAGCACAGTAAACAGTAAAATCAATAACAATCTCGATGCACAGCATCAATACAGGAACATTACAAAACAATGTGCAGAAAATACAGTTCCGTTACCATGGCAATGACTACGGACTGAACCAGAATGACAGGCCACACAGGACGCAAACGTGTACACAAACACTTCTCAGGTCAACCTGTCTGTCCAGGAGCTGTCTGTCTGACAGGACCCGTCTGTCCAGGACCTGTCTGTCTGTCCAGGGCCCGTCTGTCTGTCCAGGGCCCGTCTGTCTGTCCAGGACCTGTCTGTCTGACAGGACCCGTCTGTCCAGGGCCCGTCTGTCTGTCCAGGACCTGTCTGTCTGACAGGACCCGTCTGTCCAGGGCCCGTCTGTCTGTCCAGGGCCCGTCTGTCTGTCCAGGGCCCGTCTGTCTGACAGGACCATCTCCATTATGTCACCTTCTTACATGTACCTATGTTCCTTCCGCTGCCGTGGGCGACAGGCCTTCAGATCTCAAACCAGCAGGTTGTGGTCAAAGGTCAGGGGTCAGCAAGGTCAGAGGTATCCACGGTAACCTGGCAAACCAGAAATAAATACAAATAAATTAAAAAAAGAGCAATGCAGAATAGATGTGTTCTGCCTCCAGTCCTCTGGTGGCCCCCGACCTCTGACCTTTATGAAGATGGTGTCGTCCTTGATGTAGGTGCCGTTCTCCAGGACGGTCTGGGCCACGAACAGCGGGCAGCCCGACGCAATGTTCATCTCTGCCACCGGGCGGCGGAAGCTGCTGCTGTTGGGATCTGGCTTGAAGGCATCACCAAGGTGCTTCCTGGCTGGAGCCTGGTCCATCAGCATCAAGGTAACCTGCGCACACACACGCACGCACACGCACACACACGCACGCACGCACGCACGCACGCACGCACGCACGCACGCACTTGGTTGGCTGGTGTGTTTCAACCTCAGCAAAACAGCTAACAGGTTGGTTAACCAGTTAGGTAACCAGTTGGCTAGCTAAACAGTCAGGTAACCAGTACGTAAGTAGTAGGGTTAGTTATTTAGCTTTCAGCGCACATTCAATTCACAGTGTCATCCGTTTCAAACTGCATTGTGTCAAAAGCTTTATATAAATTAGATTCATAATTATAATGTATTTTATATATATTTTTATATTTCTGAAAACAAAAAACAAAAAATAAATAAATAATGACTTAATAAATAAATAAATAAATAATGGTCAACAGGTCGGTTAACCAGTCAGCGGACCAGTTGATCGACCAGTCGGTTAACAGGCAAGTAAACTAGATGTTGCGACCAGAGGCTCGTTCGTGGCGAGCGTATCTGCTGCCACCATCGCGTGTACGCCGTGAACGACCTCCTCTGTCCGTTAGCGTGTGCTCACAAACATCTGATGCCAACTCGAAGCAAACGGAAAACTGAACATGTTTGCAAACGCGCGCCTAATTTGAACGCAGCTTGGATGTTTTCCATACCTTCTGCTTGAAGGGCCAGGGCAGCAGGGCGTCGTACTCGCCCTTCATCACCACGAAGAACAGCGACAGGTGCGTTCCCTTGCCCATGCCGTCGCCGTTCAGGTAGACGCGGGCGCACATCTTGTAGCCGAAGTAGGCGGTGTAGAAGGGCTGGGAGTAGAGCGACAACGTTTTGGAGGCCACCGCCTCCTGCTTCCGCCGCTTGTAGTCCTTGATCTTCCAGATGAGCGTTCCGTTGTAGCTGGCGGTCTCTAGGACCTGGAAGCGCAAGTCCATGTCTGCCAGACGGATCTCGTGCAAGCTCAGCATGTCATCGTGGCGTTTCACCTGGGACTCCAGGGAGCCTGCAAACAAGGGCGGCTTTAGTGATTACTTGGTGTGTGTGTGTGTGTGTGTGTGTGCGCGTTGTGTGTGTGTGTCTGTGTGCGTGTTGTGCTGTGTGTCTGTGTTTGTGTGTGTGCGCGTGTGTGTGTTAATCCACTGTATATTTATATTTTACATGAAGTACATTTATATACGCCGAGCACAATTTACTTCCAAGTAATTTGCTAAATTATTTCTAATCAGTTTTTCCATTTAAATCTTAACCAATTTAGCAATTTTAATGTTTAAAGCCCCACAGTTCTCTGTGATGATAACATAAAACGACACGTTGTGCTACGTCTGCAGTTGCAAGATGATGTCCTAAAAATATATACATAAATTGGTCATCTGCACACATGGACACAGAGCTGAATATGAAAGAATATTTTGGTAAAGCCATTCACAGGTGTGGATTATATAACTTCTGTGTCTCTGTGTGTGTGTCTCTGTGTGCGTTTGTGTGTGTGTGTGTGTGTGTGTGTGTGTGTGTGTGTGTGTGTGTGTGTGTGTGTGTGTGCGCACTGACTCAGTGTGTGTGTCGAGCTTGCGTTGCGGCCCCCTGTCTCCAGAGCTGTCAGTCGGCTTCTGATGGAGTCCAGATCTTCTCTGAGAGAACGAACACTTCTGACCTCCATCTCCAACTGGAGCAACTTCTCAGAATGGGAGCTCAGCAGCTTCTATACACAGACACAAAAACACACCTAGTTACAGATAGGCTAGGAAAGGACTAGTTAAATATAGGCAAGGAAAGGACTAGTTATAGATAGGACTAGTTACAGGTAGGGTAGAAAAGGACTAGTTACAGATAGGACTATGTTAATAGGGATAGTCTCACATGATACATGTTATAGTGCAACATGCACCTACATAGCACAAACATTATGCATAACTATATCCTGTATATTATATTTAGATGATGGACAGCAGTGAACGATCATTCTCTTCACTTCTGGTCACAGAAAATTGAGCAAAAGGTAAATATTTATTCATGTGAATAATTTGATTTATTAATCACAAAGCATTTAATTAATTAGATTAATTTCACTTGACAGCCCTAATAAATACACTATTTGTACATGTACACATCACTATATCTAGATGATAGAGAATGAACAGGACTGCTATAATTACACATCTATTATGCGTCCCTGTATCTGGATGCTACCTGCATGTTGGCCACCTTCTGCTCAGTCTGCCTGCTCTTCTCCTTCAGCTCTTCCAGACTGCTCTCCACCTCCAGCAGGTGACTGTTGAGGCCCGGGAGAACCTTGGAGCGCTCCATCAGCTCTACCCTGATATCCTCCACCTGCGGAAACGCACACGCACACACACACACACACACACACACACACACACACACACACACACACACACACACACGCACACACACACAC
>JAODUE010003868.1:0-10927 GCA_027564755.1 Amblyopsis hoosieri
TTTCTGACTATGAAAATTGTAGGCCTAGGCGATGTTGTATCCAAAAGGTTTGTGCACCTGCCTCACACAGCCCAACGGCGCCGTGAGGCTGTTTGCCTGTGGACGGGAGGCTTGCAAGGCAGGAAGTTAGCGCAAAGAGTTTGAGGGCCCTCGCACAAGCTCATAGCCGTGAGTTCCATTTTTACACCCACGCACCACCATACAGAGAGCGCACAAGCTGCGCCAGGGCTGCACGCACGCCATGGGTGAAGCAATTTGTGCCTATACCCTGCACTATAAGGTGTTGAATGTTGAATTGAACCCACTTACGATGCTAAACGATGCCAAATTATGAAGTTCCAAATCATCATAATCATGCTTAATAAATCTTAACTCATGAGGATGTGCTTACCTTAGCTAATGCTTTAATAAAGGCATGAGGTCATGCATGAAATACTTTGAAATCATGCTAGTTCTTCATGATTCATGAGATATTAATGCATTAAGTAATTCACAAATCATGCATTAATTCATGCATGAATTCATGATAATTCATATACCATTATTCTAAAGTGTTACCACGTAACTAATTACTTTTAATACCCAGTAATAAAGTAATATTACTTTTTGTAGATGTAATAAGTAAATAGTAACTTATTACTATTCCTGAGTAACTTGCTCAACACTGATTACAAGCTATTTATGCTAATCGTGGCAATTTAAACAAAGGAGAAACGAAACCTGATGGAAATGCTACCTTTATTTTTAGTGACATTAATTGTAGTTGTATATGCAGGGTCGAAATTAACATGTCACCAACCAAAGTGTCTGGTATATCAAAAAATCTACCCGCCAAGCATTTTTTTAACGGGTCAAAATAATAAATCAGTCAAATCATAAGTAATAATTAACCTAAAACTATATAAAACACATCTAAAACAGTTTAAGATCAGTTTTAAAAGCAGCATGGGCAAGTGCCTATTATAGCCTACTTACTATAATCAGCCTCGTACAACTCTTATCTCCAAACCTCCAATGCTCACGTCGGTTTATTTTTGCATTGCTTCATCCTCTGGTTTTCATGTTTGAAATGTTGGCTTAATCCTTTTGATTATTGCCACTGCACATATATTTAGCCTGACTGTATAGCAAGTGGGGCTGGCTGGATACCATTCACATTCGAACCGGCACCCAAAGGTACCATTTCTATACACAAAAAAGGTACGAGCGTGTCTGTGATCATGGCTATTTCTGTACATCGAGCGCAAATGCTGAATTTGCGATATTTTACACTACATAATTTTCATGCAAAAACCTATTTCAATAGTAGGAGATTGTGTAATTAAGATATTCGCTAAAATAAAAAATGTATTTGCCTTGAATATTAACACTACTTCAAACCGCTTCAAACTCTACTACTGATTTAGACAATGGATATTTCTTCCTGGTTGTTGTTAAGACATCTCGTAAATACCGCCATTGCTCTCTCTGATTGGCTATTTCTGCTTTTTTGTTATGGAATTATCAAATAGTTGGTTTAAGAGATCTCAGCGATCTGAGATAGAGTAGAGACATGTCTTCATGGATAATGTGTGTGTCAAACTCAACACAGGAGACAGCGGTAGAGAGAAACTCGCACTCAAGATTTATAGCTGTTTTAGGTCAAACATTTTCCTGCCAGTGTGGCGGATAGTCTCTAAGATCTCTAAGGAAAATCTACCCCCATTTGTTGCTTATCAGATGTTAATTTCAGACCCTGTGTATGTGGTTATATATTTAGGTTGAATTCCAAAACACGATATACAGTATATCAGTGTTTTCTATAAAGTGGGCAAAATGTTAGGAGGAGAATGTGAAAAAAAAAATTTTTTTGACATTAATTGTACAAGGTCAAATCCATAGCAGAGAAGTTGTGAATATTGTAGCTACAGTTTACTCAATTTAATCCACATTTGTTTTTGATTAGCTTGTAATACTAGCTAGGCTACATCTGTTAACAGTAGTTCTGGCGGCTGCCTTAATTACCTGCCTGTCTAGTGGAAAGCAAGACACAGTGCATCAGCATCGACAAAGAGTAGACAGCTAGCCTCAGGTTGTGCTGCACTGATAACACTAGCCTCCTCAGGTCCCTTGTTACTAGCTTGTTCGTCATCTTCCACACCTTCTTCACCCTGATTCTCCTGAGACGTTTTAAGAAAGTTTCAATAGATGGCACGTCTTAATAAAGACGTCTCCCTCTCCTCTTTTTCGTTTGCATTTACTACACTTATTTTGAGCTACGATGACTACTCCCACAGTCTGCTCGATTCAGCGCGGGTTTATTTTAAGACAGTGCAGGGGCGGCCGGGCGGGCGGTTACGTGCTTTCCACACCTGTTTATTAACAGCATGAATGGATGAGAATAGGCCTATAGTAAACATAATTTCAAATACACTTCAGATCTAGCCAGATACCAAAATATAGCCTATAGTCTACACTCAAACATGTGAACTTAACTCGTCATGCGTTATTTTAATAAGAACATGGAGTGTGCTTACAAGCACAATCTGTTATTCTTTACTGCACTGCATCATGATAGATTGAGCGGTAGCTTTCTCGCCGGCACAAATTACGGGCAAAATTGGGATCACTCCTACTCCCATACTCTGGATGCAACACAAGAGAGGCTATAGGCATTGGGGTTTCCCCAAACAAAACAGACCCAGTGCAAAATTAATCCTGCTGTAATGTTTACATTACAGGCAACATCCAGGCAATGTCTTCATTTAGGCCCATCTAGCCTACTGCAAACATAAAGCTTGTAGGTATACACTATGGCTGTGTCACAGGATAGCCTATGTCTAAAGCTGGCGAATCGTCGCTAACACTAACGTTATATCGGATCTCCTCGGATGCCTTTTGAATTTTATTTTCTGAAATGTTTCGCCCACTGCCGCAATATTATACACTCCCCAACCCAGCGTCGTGATGTCTCCAAAAGTAGTGTCTCTTGGGATAGTTTTGACACTGACCGCTGACAATGATAGTTTTGTCCAAATGGAGAATGTCCGTGTCAGTCCTACGGTAGAGCCTGACATTTTTTTGGGATTTCCATTGGTCACGGGATTCCCACGGGATACCCGTGATTTGGGAAACAATTTTTATATTACACCTGTGAACTGGCGGGGTGGGAAATAACTATCAATGGGAGCGGGCGGGACAGGAAAAATAAAAACACGTAGACAATTACTGTTGTATTGACTGTAGACTACAGTGCTACGAAGAAATTAGCCTGTACCATGCGCAAATGAAATAAACTCCGTAGCACCCGCTTGAGTTTGCTTGTGCGAGCTGCAGGTAAATAGATGGTGTGTCACTATTCTACTTGGTGTTTATAATTTTTAATGCGATTAAAAAAATAATGTTCACGTATGAGCATGTAGACTACATCTAACACCACATCCCACCCTTCCTTGCAAACAATCCCCATTGTCTCAGTTAGCAAAAAAATTGAAGCAGTATATGTTGAGGTCGGCATCGAAACGAGCACAGTCGGTAGAGAGAAAACTATTGCCAAATAAGTAATATATTGTTTTTGTATGAAGATGTCCCTGTAATTTACCATTATGGGCAAATAAAGAAAATGTTAGTATATCGTTTTGCTCTGTTTTGCAACATTAATTTCTCTTGCCAGTCAAATTACTGCTTAAAGTAAGATGATCTGCACTATGGTTGTTTTGTAGAGATTGTAGCTAGTCTACAGAACTCTTGCAAAAATGTTGTAACGTGTGCTACAAAACTATCAACCTCTCTAGCACAAGTTCAAATTAGAACTACAGTCCTATGTTGAAATTCTTGTAATGCAAATAAATATATAACATACATGTAAATAACATTGACTTTCTGTTTAATATGTTATAGACTATGCTACTAGTCCACGCATCTACCTTCAAATTAATATGGAAACAGCCGTTTGTATTCAGCCTATAAATAAAAACGGGACGGGACAGAAGCCATTTTTCTGGGATTGGTACGGGACAAGAATTGTTTTGAAAGATAAATCATGGATGGGACAGCAACATTTTTGTGGGAGTGGGATGAGACAGGAGTGCAAATCCACTCCTGTGTCATGCTCTATCCTATGGTAGGCCTAATGGAAATAGCCTACTATTTGATTTAGACGAGGAGTGTTCATGAAGGCTGCCGATTAATTTATTAAGATTATTTTTGCATTGATGTCAATACTACAAGTATTTATAGGCATCAGCAATATCATCTTCAACCTCTCTCGCTCTGCGCTGTGAAATTGCCTCAGCAACAGTTAGCAGGGGTCAGAGCTATCATTGAGGTTAATCTGCGTTAATTATTTTGTTGCATTTTTTTCTATAATTGAAATTAACGTGTTATTTGAACATCCCTAGCTTTTGAATGAAGTGTTTAGAAAAATGTATTTGCATTTCTTATGAGTTGATGTAAATCATGATCTCATTTGTTATACAATGTCATCATCTTTATGTAATTGTATGTCTCATTTTTCCAGTAGATCCCATAAAACTGATAGAAATTTCTAAAAACTACAACTTAAGCTTACTGTATCAGTTATGTTTCAGCTACAGAATTTGCTATTATATTTAAACTTTATTTATAGTTACTGCTTTTATTTGTCGCACCACATGATAAATGGTTGCACCAAATTACACTGGTAAAAATATATTTAAAGAGATCATTAGGCAAAAAATTCCATACAAATAATAGTTGAAGCCAGATTTATTAAAATATCACACAATTTTCATGAATACAAATTCACTATTTCATTTAAAATCTAATTAAAAAAAAGAAATCACAAGGTCTAAAAGCTGATTTTGTGTTTCTGCATCTGTCGAGTTCAATTAAAGCCTACGCAGGTGTCCTTACTCGCAATGGCAAACATTGTGAGTAAGGATGTTCCTAACTTCTAAATTCCTAGTTGTTTAAATAACATTTTAAACATAGACTGGTCTAAAAATACCAGAACACCAAATTGATCACAATCAGGCTTAACTACTTTCTAGTGTTGATCAAAGCGATAGTTTGGTTCTACATTCCGTCAAGACGGAAAACATCAGTTTGTTAGGATCCTGGCTGTTATTGGATTTATAAAGTTTATATGATTATACCTTAATGTTCTGGCTGCCTAGATGCTTTAACTGGCTGCTGTTGTGCACTTTTGACATGTGTACGTGTTTCCTGCAGTTTGAGGCAGCGTGGGCACTGACCAACATAGCATCGGGCACCTCCATGCAAACTAAGACAGTGATAGAGGCAGGAGCCGTGCCTGTCTTCATAGAGCTCCTCAACTCTGACTTTGAGGATGTGCAGGAACAGGTAATGGTCTGGTTAAAAACTGCTATAGGTAATTTTTGAGTTGCAACCAGATAAGGAAAGAGCGATTTGATGTAAATGAACAACCCAGAAACTCACCCCTTATTAACAAATTATGCTATATGTATAGTTCTAAAATCCTACCTACAGTACATCATATTTTAAGATGATCCTGTGCATTTTAAAACAAAGTTTTATCAAAATGTGGTTCTGTGTTTTCTCTAGGCTGTGTGGGCCTTGGGTAATATTGCAGGGGACAGCACTGTCTGCAGAGACTACGTATTAAACTGCAATATTCTGCCTCCACTATTGATGTAAGTCCATCCGCTTTCCCTTGTTTGTGTTGAGTTGACTAACCTTGTTAGCCTTAACAAAAATGTAAAATCCATCACCTGTTCTGAACTGGGCTTTTCTCTTTTCAGGCTTCTGACCAAATCCACTAGACTGACCATGACCAGGAATGCAGTCTGGGCACTTTCTAACCTCTGTAGAGGAAAAAACCCTCCACCAGCATTCGAGAAGGTATAGCATGTCTTCGTGTCATAACAGCACATAATTACTGCTTCAATATAGTAATTTCATAAAACAAAACTCCTTCTTGCATTTATTATTTATCTTAAATGTACAGCATATTTTCAGCATAGGGCCCCATCCCTACAACATTGATTAATCTTCAGTCTAACAGTCTGACAAAGCACACCATGAAGCATCTGACTGCTTTATGGTGAATTGCTGGTACAGATAGCTTCCTTTTTAAATTTTCTTGAAAAGAGAGTTGTTTCACCCACCCCTCAAGGATAAGGATAAAAATAGCTGAAGCAATGCTGAAGAAAGAGTATTGATATGTCTTTCTGCCTTAACACTAGAAGCGCCGAGCACTAGTCTTTTGACTGCCCTAAAGGTCTGATCCTAGAATTGCCCCTGTTTAAGTGTATTAAAATGTCAGATCATCTGCCTGCGCTTACACGTTTTCCCGATCGCTTATTACCCATGCTTTTTTAAATGTGCGTTTAAGTGCTGTACATAACACTACCTGTATATTTTTAACTAATTTCTCTGTGACAGATATACTTTAGTTACAGCAAACGCCTTGTTTGAAAATAAAACTGATGGCTTTACCTGGTGCAAAGGCATTGTTATAAGCCATTGTTTACCACGTCTGGATATCTGGACTCAATTCTATGCGGTGAGAAGAATAACATCATGGACGACGACATATTCATTTTATCCTTTTTATAAGGACAATTCCAGAAAATACAAGGTGTGGAATTTAAATTGCAGTGATTTTGGGAGCGGAAATTAGTTACCTATATGCTAATTAGCTTCCTTAACATTAGAACTGCCAAGAATCTCTGTATACATAAAACCGCCTACAGGTAAAATATACCCGTGCGCCTAGATACTGTTCTTATGGTTCCAAATTGTACTGTCATTGTATTAATTGGCACGATCACAACCACGACTCTCGAAAAACGGTCAGATTTCAGTGACTGTTGCTTTAAATTTAACAAGCCACTGCCCACCCCACCCCGACTTCCATGTTTCTGTGTAGATGTGAGGCTACGACTGCTTTACTGATAGTACTCAAACGCGGTTTGAACATAGTTTTATGGGTTTTGAACCACATATGGTTTAGTGTCAGCAGTGTTTTCAAGGTGTTGTGTATTAATTCCGCCTCGCCGTCCGGACTGCAGTAAAGGATACAGTATGAAGAATGTAGTTCATTGTTGTTCGTGTCAACCACATAAACACAGCAGCAGCTAGTCACGCAGCCCTGTGAAGGAACAGGTGTGATACGCCAGGTGATACAATTTCAGCATGACACCTGCGAATGCGTCTTTATCAACAAGCAATTTTTAAGTTAAGAAAATCAACACATTATTTAAGCAGCCTATTTCTAATCTGTTTACTGTTACTGAACAATAGCCTATTCATCTAATGTAGTTATTCATGTGCACAGTGCATCTTGATAATATGCCTGTCCTGCAGACTCGAGTTGTGTTTATGCTATGGTAGCCCACCAGTTACTGTATCAAAAACTACATTTACAGATTTGGTCACCTGCCAATGTTGAATATTAAACTTGTACTTACGGTTTGTGTACTGGCGATCAACATCAGTTCCTTAGCTTGTAAATTTTGCTGAATACTATGTAGGTGGCCATATTCTCATAGGGGCGTTACCAAACAAACTGTCTGTAGTAATCTATGTAACATACGCGCCCTTTCCTGATACGCCTGTGTTGCTTTCATGGCAAATACAGGACAGGGTCCTGTATCAACAGTCCACGTTGAAAGGCCAAGCACTTGTCCGTGTCACATCGACATTGCTAATGCCAAAAACTAGAAATACTTGGTTTTCATGGAATGAGTCCTTAAATTCATGTCTGTGTATTTTCAAAAGAGATATAAAATTAGACTAATCGTTTATATCGATATAGTTATATTATGCGTTTATTCATAACTTTTTTTGATTTGTTAATCTCTCCCTCCATACCTGCACTTGGCCTGATGAGTGGAGTCAGGAGCGAGTGATTTAGTGCATTCACAGTGTCAAAGGGGCACAGACACCAGAGAAAGGTCACGTATATAAACGGAGTGAGCATTTGAAGTGCACCTTTTTTCAGCCAATAAGAAAAAAGATACTGAGTCACATGCTCAATTTCCGTTTCTGACAAACAGATACAGGTAGCCAGCTAGTATTACAAGGTACCGGTAATCAAAAACAAATGTGGATTAAATTGTGTAAACTGTTATTATAGCTGCAAAATTCACAACCTCTCTGCTATGGATTTAACCATGTACAACTACAATTAATGTTGCAAAAGTCACATTTATGTGAGAAATAAAGACCAACCCGACCTCAAGCTCTACTGCTTACCCCCCTATTGCGCTATTAGTAGGTAATACGGCCACATCGTTTCTAGTGTTAAAAGTTCTAGAATGGTTTCTGTCTACATGTTACATTAACAGAATGCACAACAATCACACAGGTTACATGGACTGAATATTAAATTAAAGGTGTCGTCAGGGATGCTGGAAAGTAGGGCTGCACAATTATGGCCAAAATTCTAATCACGATTATTTTGATCAATATTGAGATCACGATTATTTATCACAATTATTCTTTGATTTTATGAACAATGTATTTTTATTGCGCTCACATTATAAACAAACAAATCACTTCTATCTTGTGCTACATTCCTGCTAATGTACAAATATTAGCTTCAAAATAAGACTGGTCCTTAAAGTGCATTAGTGAAGCAAAATTAAAATTGTACATAAAATATAGGCCAACTAAAAATAAATATGCCATCAAAGAATACGAATACAGTAGTACAAACATTAAACACGATCATGAGACAAATACGAATGACAACATGAACATTTTTTGACGTTTGCGGTGTTTCGAACAGGCATCGACACAGTCAGGTACACGATCATTATGGGCCAAAGATCCACATGCCAATTCGAAAGCGCTCTTTGCATATGACTTGTTCTTGCTTAACATCACTTGCCCTAAATCCAAAATACTTCCAAACAACAGACGATGATCCCTTTTGAGGGACAAACTATACCTCTTCTGCTGATGTCATTAGATTTTTTGTTTTGCCGGTCTGCTGTCTTTTGTTTTGCAGAGGTACCACCTAGAGAGTGCTCCTAGGGCGGGTAAACATTCACAGAGATCCCGGTCAGTGTTCCGGAGGTATCGGCAAGCGCAAGGCGAAAAAGCGTCTGTTAAAATGCATTGTAATAAATTACAGCATACACACGTGAAACCTTGCTGTTTTTCTTTTCGACGAGTGGTGACAGAGCTGCAGCTACACTTCCATGGTACCGTACGCATCCAGGTTGGATATCCGGTACCTAAGGTACTGTACAAAAACGAGTACCGACATGTTTTCAGAATTTTGGCATCGACTTGGTATCGGTTCTCGTGACATCCATGCTTTCTATTACTTTTCTACTTGGACTGCTGCCTCGCAACATCCAGGAAGCTTTTGTACATCCACTTGCGTTTGTAGGAGGGTGCGCGTGAAGCCAAATCGGTTGCTGTTTGCGGGTGACTAGGAAGAGCTTGATTTGATACATAGCAGAGTTTTCTATGAGCAGAGCACGTATTTAAAACATCAATATCGCAGTCAATCATGTTCATTTAATTGTTGAAGTCAAAATCGTAATCGCGATTGATATTCGATTAATTGTACAGCCCTACTGGAACAGTTGACTTTTGAACCCTTCAATGCCATAGTGAGCCCCCACAAACGTTGCCCCAAACATTGTAAACACATTGCCAAGGCTAGGATATTGTTGTGATGCGACCTGCATCACTTTTTGTTTTCATTTCCAGAGCCAGGGCTGTGTAGAAACACCAGATTTTTTTTTTCTGCGCACACAAAACGGACAGTGCGGACTGTGAGGGTAAATTTGCTATATTTGGCAAAAAGTGTATTTGCATAAAATAACGTTCAGTTTAAAAGCACTTTATTTATTTATGTTTTTTATTGTTATTATTTGTATTATTATTTATGTATTGTGTCAAGGTGTCACCGTGTCTACCAGTGCTGTCCAGGCTATTATTCAGCAGCGACCCAGATCTGCTGGCAGATGCCTGCTGGGCGCTGTCCTACCTCTCAGATGGACCCAATGACAAGATTCAGGTGGTCATAGACTCTGGCGTCTGTCGGCGCCTGGTGGAGTTGCTGATGTGAGTTGGCGTGTGGCTACACAGGGCTGCAGGGGATTTACTTGGGTTTCACCTGGTTTAACCGACCTTTTCTTTTCTGCAGGCACACTGACTATAAGGTGGCCTCTCCTTCCCTGAGAGCTGTGGGGAACATTGTCACAGGAGATGATATTCAGACACAGGTGAGAGGGCTCACCGTAACATTGCTACTCCATACTCTGGGCATTATGGACCAAATTTAATATCTCTGTGTTTTTGGATGAATGGCAATACGATAAGATTTACTTAAGATTTGCTCCTTTTGAACGAATCGTTCAAAATAAATTATTAGGTTATGCTTTTGGGAGGTACATTTACAATAACTATTGTTGGCGGGGTATATTGACAGAAAATGTCACGTCTACATCAGGTTTTGGTACTGAACTTTGAACATTTGAAGAGTAACGTCTGAATTATTTCCCAGAATACCCATTGAGGTAAAATGAATCGGTACCACATTTTGGTACCTGCGAGTGAGAGAATAGAGAGATTTAGATGTGAGTGAGCCTGCAGGTTGTTCAATGTTCAACACAATGTTCGCCATTACCGGTCAATTTTAGGGCGTTGCTAAAAGTCCCAATCAACGATAGAGCACCCCTTACTTAAATCCGAATATGTGTCATACTACTCTGTATGACCAACAGATATAGCTTTTTAAGCTCTCAGCCAATAACAGAACAGCATTACTAAAAAGCACCAAACAATGATAAAGGACTTTCTACTGAGTCCAATTATGTGTCTAGCTACTTCTTACGACCAACGGTTGGTGAGTTCAAGCTGTTTAGGCGCTTGGCCAATCAGAAACGAGTAGCTGTTGACATTTTAAAGCTGCAATGTTCAACTGATGACTGTAGCGCCCCCTATTAAGCAATCTGGACGAAAC
>JAODUE010003869.1:0-10927 GCA_027564755.1 Amblyopsis hoosieri
AAGCAGCTGTATAGGGTTCCATTTGAGAGGAGTCACCATGTTACATTGAAGCAGCTGTATAGGGTTCCATTTGAGAGAAGTCACCATGTTACCATGAAGCAGCTGTATAGGGTTCCATTTGAGAGGAACGGCATTTGAGGCAAATACCTTTTTTTTTTATGTCACTGTACTATGCTGCAATACAGTAATGGCAGTATAACGTGACCTATTGGCACTGCATGTATGCATGACATGCAGTGTGTGACAGTAGGCAGACGTGCCTGAACTTCATAGTTGATCTTGAGTTCCATTTTGACATAAAAGTGTGTGTGTGCGCGTGCACGTGTGTGCGTGTGTGCGTGCACGTGGATATGCCTATCTGTGACTGACTATGTATCTACAGGCTCTCTCAGGATACTGTGTTAAGGCGGCTCTTCACTTCAGTTCTAGTCACCTACTGTAATGGGAGCCATTAATCCTTTCTTAAGCCCAACCATGTAAAGTGTGTGGCCATAGGAATGCATCTGGCTGTATAAAGACAAGTGTAATGCTTATTAGCCCCTCTACCCCATCTTGTGCTTTTAGTGTATCATCTAAATACCATGACATCTTCTTTTAGCTCCGCACCTACACGCACATACACACACACGCACACACAAACTTCAGCACACACTGGGCAACTGGCATGTGATAACATAGCTCTGCTGAACATACAGAGAGAGAGAGAGAGAGAGAGATGGGCCTGTTGATAGCAACCCCAGCTGATGATGTTATTGTACCTGAGGCTAAATACCACACACACACACAAACACTATTTTCATTGGTAAACAGTGCTATCCTACGTTACCAAGCTTCTCTCTCTTTGCTTTCCTACCCTCTCTTTCCTTGTAGCCCTTCACCTCTATTTCTCTTCTTGTGCCCATCCCCCTATTCCTCCACTTACATCGGCATCAAGGTAACATTCTGCCTTACTTTCTCCTCTCCCGGCCTGTCAGCCATCTTGGTTCCACGGTGCCAGTGGGGACACCCCCCCTCCTCTCCCCCAGGGTTTAGCTTCCCGCCAGCAGCAGTAAGATTGATGCAACTGAAGCTCCATGGTGGCTCCACCAGCGCCGTTGAGGGGACCGACATGGGGGATAGGCTCCGTCAAACACCAAGCAAGCAGAACTAATGTCCATGCCCTGGAGAGAGGGCCGTGTTCGTATGGTTACACAGATATATGCATGCATAGATACATGAAGGCAGGAATACATACGGTGGGATATAAGGCAGACAGAGGGAAGAGAGTGAGGGATGTAAGAGAGTTGGAAGGAACGGATTGAGGGAGATCAGAGAAGGATATTGGTATATGGTGGCTGTCAACGGGTGTCCATATAGACGTCATGCTTTGAAAGGCAGTGGAAAGGGACCAGTAAAGTCATCTAAAGATAAGGATGAGGACACAAACAGATGAAGGGAAGGTCAGGTCATAAGACTGATGCCCCACACTGAATAGTACTTTACATCTAGCTTCCATAACTGCACCTGCCCATATGGAACACGTATAGCATAATCTGACCCGACAGGATGGAGAGAAATTGTTGGGCAAAGCCATTGGGAGTATCGTATGGTGCTAATATATTGATGGATGATGAGGAGAAATGCTAATACCATTTTATCGTCACTAATATTCTCTTGCTGAGGGTTTTATCAAATGGAATTTCTCATTGCCATTAGACATCATTACTGTAAACAACCTGGTCCACAGGGAAATTGTGTTAGCATGGCATGCTAACATGCATTCAGATTAAATCAATTACAAATGCTAATGGTAATACTTATTGTGTTAGCATGGCATGCTAACAAGCATTCAGATTAAATCAATTACAAAATGCGAATGGTCATACTTAGATGGCTACTAATGCTAAAGCATTGCTGAATGTTAATATAATTGGCTAATTATACATATATCATATCTCTTTGATGTGTAATCACATTAGAAACTGAGGTTATCAGTAGTGCTTTCCTTGCATTTGTCCAATTAATTACGGAGGCAAGCATGGCTGTACTCATATTGCCTGGATGCTTGGCACTGTTTGTCCTTTCTGGGGAGCCATACCATGTCTAGTGAACCTTTTCACATCAGCTATGGCTATCCAATTGGATGCCACGCCCTACAGACACCTGTATTAATTCTCTCCTTGGAGGAATCTAGCCACCGAAATGAGCAGCCTTGACGCTGCGGGAATACCTGGATGAGCAACACAGACAGCCATTGTGCATCGGCTGACAACGGCTAAATTGCTAAATTGGATAAAGTGTCTAAAGCATTTCACTTTACAGTAAATCACACACAGCAATCAGGGAGGTAAATATGTTCCACTTAGGCCTTTAAATGTGTTTACATATCTTTTTTACATTCTTTCCATCTCTGTGTTATCACTTTTGCAAATGATATGTGTGCGTGTGTTCTTAAAGTACCTAATGAATAACTCAAATGATCCGGGCCCAGTGAGCATTGTTCTGTTCCAGTGTGTCATGGGAAAGTAAAACGTCTGTGTCAACGCAGGGAACTGGAAACCTCACAGATGTCGTAACTGCTGGGGAAAGACAGTAGGGATACGTGGGGAGGTGTTGGGGTGGGGGGGTCCACATTCTAAGCACAGCGGGGGGAGCTATGACATCACTGGGTGGAAAGAAAACTGGACGCCGTCTCTCCGATGCACACCATTTACGCTTACACACGCATACAATCGCTAACAGGCGCTCATGCGAGCGCCGTAAACACGCAAAGACGCAAATATGACACGCGCCCGCTGCTTCGGCGTTCAGCCAACTTGTACAGTCAGTTTTGTTCTGATGTTAATGTTGCCAACAGAGCTTTTAACAGGCTGCTCAGGCAGACAGACACACACACATCCACAACACATACTGTAACCTTGCGTCATGGAACACACACACACACACACACACACACACACACACACACACACACACACACTTCCTTGGAGACTTTTCAAACTGGCAAGCGCACAATCACATTAACAGAGAGACTTCAAATAAAGATGAATGGAGAAGGTGGGCATTGTTCTCCCAAAGACTAAAGCAAAGAAAAGACAGAGAAGCTCTGTCCTTCGACCCAGACTTCGACCCAGACTAGATATGTGATAACTACAGTTGGCACAGTGTGCGGGTGTGTGTGTGTGTGTGTGTGTGTGTGTGTGTGTGTATGTGTGTTTGAGCACAACCTCCAAGCAACAGTCCAAAAGCTATTATCATTCACGGCCCATCAAACCCTCCCCTATATCTCTCTCTTACACACACACATTGCGGGGTAAGTAAAAGCAAGGGCAATATGACAGCTGCCAGGCTGAAGGAATTATCATATATATATAATATATAGTATATATATTATAAATAATAGGAACATGGGCTAATGTCATTACTCCTTTTGTTTTTCCATGCGTCCCTCCTCATCTATGCAGCACTGCCTTCGTCATCTCTTTTACATTATCTGTAAGGGTTGTAATTCACGTACTGTAACAAAAGTATAAGAAATAGTGTTGGAGAAACAAGCAAAGGTTTCAAATGTTTTTTACGTGTTGGTTTTTCCTGTGCTTTCGGCGGGTTTACAGTTGCAGGTCACCATAATAAAAGTGTCCCCGTACCTGCAAGGGATTCTGGGTATGGCTCAAGGGCACTCGGGCCCTCTGGTAGCTGTCATTGCAGATTGAGTTTGGACCTTGGGGTTGAACAACAGTCTCTGGCATCATTACACCTGCCTGCTCTTCTACTGACATATTATTATGGCTCCTTGAAGACATTCACACTCCAGTGGCTGCATTATCTATCTGTTGTTTACTGTTTTGTTTGTGGCCCTGCGTGGCTTGTCCCTTCCTTCCTTCCTTCCTTCCTTACTTCCTTACTTCCTTCCCTTCTATCTATCTATCTATCTATCTATCTATCTATCTATCTTAGAATAAATCGTTTTTCTGTTTGGTTCAGATTATAGTATTTTATAACGCTCTCCACGCCTAGGACGCTCTTGAAAAAGAGATGTTTACTCTCAAGAGCCTTTCCTGGTGAAATAAAATAAAAATAAAGGTAAAATAAAATAAGAGTTTAATATAATAAGAAGTTAATACGTTTGTTCAAGCTACATGCGTTTAAGATCTAAATTTAAAATCTTAAATCTTACATTTCTTTCTTTCTTCCTTTCTTTCTTAGAATAAATTGTTCTTTAGTCAGAATATAGTGCATTAGAAAACATATTTGTGCAAGCTTAATTTAAATATTTTAGATCGTCAATCTCTTTCTCTTGCTTGCTAGCTTTCTTTCTCCAGTGTGTAGTGTAGCAGACCATTCTGAGTTACCATAAGGCAGTGTGAGACAATGGCGACTAACAGTGTCCACACACATGGACATATTCACACACATGGATCTGGATCGGTCCAGATCAACCCTTTCCACTCCACTGACCATTTAAACTCTGTCTCTTCCTGGTTAATCTGCTCCACAGTCCTGTCTTGAGGAAGTTCTCTTTCGTTGCCATATTTGAGCATATTCTTTGGGAACATGGCGGTTGCTAGTGTGTGGAGTTATGATTGTTGTTTTGAGGCATTTTTTGGCTCAAAACAACACTACATTGTTAATACAATAGTACAGCAAACAGTCATACTGTTCTGTAGGTTTTTTCTGGATTGCAAGGTTGGGTCTGACCAGTGGTAGTATTCTTCTTCCCGAACATCTAAAAGCACCAACCGAGGGCAAGGACCGGGAACGGTTATTCCATGCCAAGAAGAAGAATATTGTTTCAACATGGCTGAAATATGGAGGGGAAAAAAGAAACGCAATGGTAAAGAAAGTGACATGCTTGAGACGGGAAAGAGAACGACAGAGAAGCGAAGGAGAGGTTTGCTGTGTTGTCAATCGCTATCTAAAGAACAGAGTAGCCAGCACCACCATAAGGTCAGGTTGGATGCGGGACTTATCTGCACTATATTTCCCAAAGCAAAGCATCATGCTGTGTTGTGCTATTGTAAGGTTGTGAGGTGGCGACCGGGGTGCTCTCAGTGACATATGTTTCTCTTGAAGCTCCGGCTGGAGGCCAGAAGGCTGGACTTGCTGTACGGGATGGGATTATAACGGGCCACTAACATCCTCAGAGATTTCACTATCAGCAGTGTATCTGTTCTACTACAGACACACAAGTGTCTAAGTCTTCTAAAGGTGACACCTGTACATGGGTTTACATGGTCGAGAAACAATGAAGCAGGAAGCAATCCCATTAACTAGATCGTGTGGATAGAACAACTACCTATTGTTTGTTGATCATAGCCAACAATAGCTGTGACCTCTACTTGGGCCCAAAGCACTATGGGTCGTCTCATCAATGACCCCGCCGTTGACCGATTATAAAAAGCAATTAGAGAGCGTCATGGGATGGCTTTCATCCGTTTGCCTTGCCGGGGCGCTATACCAATGTCACCATGACACCTTTAACAGGATTAGCTGTTTACACCAACCCCCTCCCCCCTCCCCCCCCAACACTGTTGCCATAGCAGCAATGTTGCGCAAAGCCACCGACATGCTATAAAAAGACAAACTTGAGGAGGGAAACGCGATGTGCTCGGTGCTCATTCGTTTGTGTTTATTTTTGTAATTTCTTGCTCTTTAATAGTCGACGTTGGGATTGAACATGACAGAGGCACGTTTCCGATGAGAGGTCGGGGGGGGGGGTGAGAGAGGGCCGGGGACAGGACATTCTAATGGGGTTATTAATGAGGACAGTGCAGAGCAAAATGAATTTCGCTCACAGCTCTGTTGCCGCAGAAACCATAGTGGACACCGCCCTGCATGTGTGGCGGTCCTCGTGCTTTCCTCCCCCATCTATCTATCTATCTATCTATCTATCTATCTCTTTCTCTCCTGTTCTATTTCCTGATCTGCCCACCCTCTACACAGTACATCAATGGTATTCAGAGCTGTGAGGCTGGGGGTACTCAAAGGAACCAATCATAAAGAACCTGAGCCACCCAACAGGTGCATACAACACTGACATACAGTAGGAATGTCAGGGAGCTGCTGTCAAACAGCTCAGCACACCTGTGCACCCAGACAGTCCCTAGATAAGGTCTAAACAGCCCATGAACTCCACTGTGCAGACATATAGGGGATTCAACAGTTGAACTGGGAAAATGAACATGTTCCCTGGACAGGGAAACTGTTTCCTTGCGTATTGCATTGTAGCACTATGATGTCAATAGCTGCTGTTTTACATGAGCCCAAATAACACAAACAATAATAACTAAATAAAGAAATCCCTCTGATGTGATGTAATATGCTAAACTCAGCCCACGCTATGTTAAAACGTTTGATAAAGATGCGCTATGGACTATTATTGGCTTGCTTCTTTTGTGAAGCAGCTGTTTAATCACATCCTCTTAATTATTATTCAGGATTGAACTGGTGCTAGCCTGAATCTATCTCTTTGACAGTGTCTTTTCCACTAACACCCAAGGTCTGTGCTTGAAAAACACATCCCTCCCTGACATAGAAAGTCGGAAAACATGCGGCGGATGAACTCAAATATTCTGACCATAAAATGTCATTGGATAAAGCACTTAGAAGACTCACACGTGTTATTTCACAGTGTGGTTTATGAGTGGTTTTTACTGCACTGTCCCACCCACTTGATTCAGAATGAAGTATCATTCACAAAGCTAGCTTATTCCAATCAAGGTCACTTAAGGTTTAAGACATGTTCATTCTGAATGGCTCATTCTAATTAGTGCAATAAAAGTCCCCATGTAAATGTTATACTTACTGTTGTGTTTCTAAGCAGTCCTGATGCATTGTACATTCTTCATTCCATTCATATAGGTATTATCCACCTCTTTTTTCCCACGTTTTAGGAGCATGTTTTGGAACATGTAAGATATATAGAGGTCTGATAGAGTGCACCTTTAATCTTTGGAGACATTTTGCTGTGACATCATGCACGTTCTCTGGAAGAAACCAGAATGGACAAACTTTTATGGAAACGGTTACCACGGCGACTGAGATGTTTGATCTCTTTTTGTGGCTCAGAGGTGCAAATCCTTGAAATATCTCTAGTTAGGCTGTATGTGTGTATACTGTAGCCTACAGTATGTGTTCGGTAGACGGTTTGTTTGTGTACATGTATATAAATACACAGTATACACTGTAGGAGGAGCATAATTATTTGATGTATTAGGCGTGTAAGGTGTTATCTGTCGGTGGTTTGTGTGTGCTTTTATCTCTTCACATACTATACATGCCTGTTGCTTGTATAACCACTAAACCTCATTAAAGGCAAAGTCGGCAGATCCCAAGCGACCATGCAGCGTGGCTTATTTCATACACATCTTTAAATGCAGAGGAATATACTGGAATATTCTATTGTGGCAGAAGTAATAGGGGAAAAAATCTTGTCTGTAAAACTAAAGTAACTAAAGTAAAGTAAAGTGCATTATTAATAATATTAACGTTAGCCTCACATGTCATTTGTCATCTATCTAAACCTCTTTCCATCTGTTACCCTGGCGTTGACCCTCTGTCTTGGTCTGTGACATTTCCATGGAACATTCCAAATGTCTCGTTAGGCGGGACGCAGATTGAGTGCAGGGAATGCTGGGAGCGCCGTAATTGGAATTGCAGGCCTCTAATTAGCTAGTTAGTGGGTAAAAGGTCACCGATTGGTCATCAGGGCCTTCCATTTCTGATTGGTTGATGTTGTAGCTCATGTCACTATACACACGTTATGCCTATACAAACACACACTCTTGGCAATGAAAGGTGTCACGTTCAGTATTGTATTACTCAGTACATGGCACGCGCACATAGAAACTATTTGGCTCTCTGTGTCTCTATCTGTCAGCCTTTCGCCAACACAATCAGACTGAGAGCCATATAGATGACTTATGTGCGCACTCACTCACGCGTGCACGCACGCACGCACACACACACACGCACACACACACACACACACTATGAGTCATGCATTGAGTCGGGAGCGTGTGCTAATCTTTCATGTCCTGTCAATTTTGCAGGCTGGTATGTGGGGCGGGGGTTGATGCATTTTAGAGACCTGTTTGTTTGTCACTTCATCCGGTCTTCGTGTGTGTGTGTGTGTGTGTGTGTGTGTGTGTGTGTGGCCAAACAGCATTATCTTTCTTTGCAGTGAGGAGGATGACAAGACAAGTCACAATATGAGAGACAGAGAAAGAGAGAGGGAGAGAGAAGGAGAGAGAGAGGGAGAGAGAGAAGGAGAGAGAGACGGATAGAGAGAGAGGGATAGAGAGAGGAGAAAGAGAGGAGCTGTGATGGGAGGGATGAATGAGTGATGAGATTTTGGAACTTTTCTCCTTCTAACTAATCTTTGTTCTTTCTTCCTCTCTTTCTCTGTCCTCTGAAGGATAGCTGCATACACATGAACGTGTGCACACATGCAACACACACACACTATTTGAGATGATTTATGCTCCTGTGTTCATATATTTTTAGACCAATTACTCTCCTGCTCCTTCCCTCTCTTTCTCTCTTTCTCCCCCTGCCTCACTCTCTCTCTTATGCCCTCCCAGAGACGTCTCTCTCTTTCTCTCTCTCTCTCTCTCTCTATCACTTTCACTCTCTCTCCCTCTCCCTCTCTCTCTTCCTCTCTGCACTCCCAGCCCATATTTGCAGATGATATTTAAAGTGTTTGTTTTATTCACAGCGGAGTAGTGGAGGGGTGGGGTTTAGCCACCCAGGACAGTTCAGTAGTAGTCCATTGTACAAGTGCAGCGCTTCTGTAACCTAAACAAGTAATGTATCACAAATATGTCTGAAGTGAATGTATTTGTTGCATTTTAATGCATGGCAATATACGGTTGAGGTAGTTAAACACGTAGCATAAAATACATTGGCATATTGGTGGAAGTGCACCTGCGCTCTTTGAATGCTATCATGTTCTTTTGACTTTTATCTTTTTATATGTTTCGCCACTGTAGTAGCATATATTGAAGGAGATGGTGTACAGTGTTGTATGCACTTATGCCTTCGGGACAACTTAGTTAAAAGTTTATATTGCTGAAAATTGGATATACTGTACATTGTAAAGTTTTGGTAAATATTAAGCATAGCAGTACACATGTATGACATTCTAACATTTTGATTGACAAACTGGTGTTACTGGTGTTTTTTATATATATATATAAATATATATATATATATATTTATATATATATATATATATATTAGGGCTGGGAATCGATAAAAAAAAAATTAACTAGTTAATCGCTCAAAATTGCTGCATTTAAATGTTTTGGTGCTTTTTGTTAATTTGTAGACAGGGCAGTGTAGAGCGAGAGGAAGCGAGTGGGAGAAAGATATCAGGGAAGGATTGGAAAATAACCTCAGGCCAGATTCGAACCCATGCCCATCAGAGTTACCACTTGCACCACAACCTCAAAATAGTAGTTGTTTGCTGCTATATTATTGTTTTTAAAAATCATAGAAACTATTTGGAACATCAAAGAGAACACTTCTAGCTTCATTTTAAAGATACTGGGAAGAGATAGACAATGCAAGCAGACAGGTATTACAAAGGCCTACAGTATGCTGCAGGTATTTAGAGAGCAAGGGTAGCTGTGACGTAGACATGTAGGGTGACGTGGGGCGGGAGTCTGAAGCGGCAATATTTACATGTGTGTGGTGTGTATATAAAAGAAGCCGAATAGCTGACGGGAGAGAGAGTGAAGGAAAGGTGGGATAGTTCGATCGATGTTTGTGGGATAGCCGACATTTGTATGTCATTGGCAGCGTTTTAAACATTTTCTTTTTACCAATCCAACGTTTTCTCACTTCGTGTCCCTGGAGGAATGATACCGTACAGCTATTGTAATAACCAGAGGTCCTTACCACGGCTTGGATCATAAGTCTAGAAAGTAACACTGAACTAGAAAGTACAATGAACAAATTTAAACCACAGAAGATTACATTCTATCCTGTAACCTTGAGTCACATTAATAATAACCTGGGTGGTTTTGCTTTTGTATGGTAGCTACTAAAGTCGAAATGCTTCGGTTGTATTTTAATTCGACGCTGCAAATTGTACATACCACCACCGTAGTCCAAAGCGCAATCAGGAAACTATTTTAATCTATAACTCCACCATTATCTGTCGTCATTGGCACAGTCAACACGCTCACATCTTGCCAAAACATGTAGTACTTATAAGTCAAGTCAAGTAAATGTATTTATAAAGCACATTTAAAAACAACCAACAGGTGAACAAAGTGCTGTACAGGGTTACGCAATAACAACAATAAAATACAACATACAATAAATTCAAAACACAAAGCCAACAAGCACAGGTGTCCTTAACGCTACTTGAACGCCGCAGAATAGAAATATGTTTTATGACGAGACTTAAAAGTGTTGATGGTAAGGGATGATCTGACAGAAATGGAAAGATTATTCCTCAGTCTTCTATCTATCTTTAAAGGAGATAGATAGTGTAGTGACTATTTCCTGAACCAGCCTTGATAGTCACTAAGTGGTTGATTTACGATTATTGCATGTTCTGACACGTGCTGCCGTTCTCAACGTTTAAAGTGTTATGTTGAGTCATATTTACTCCTCCTCATTCCAGATTCATTTTCACTCCCTATTCCTTTAAACAGTCTTTCCTTTCATTCCTTTCATATACACCCAGTGTAAATACCCATCACTTCTACTACCCGCCAACACGGTCAAAAAACTGTGTGCTTCCTCATCCAAACCAACCTCCCTTTCCTGTACCTGTGCACACCTAAATGTCCTGTGGCATGGCTTACTGCCACCTAGTGTCCAGACCTCTCACCTACAGTGAAACCCCAAGTGGAAAATGGATCCAACAGATAGTGTTGTCTCAATTGCTTTAATAATTTTTAGCGAGTTAAACATTTCAAATGAATCGCAAAGATTA
>JAODUE010003870.1:0-31968 GCA_027564755.1 Amblyopsis hoosieri
TTTTCCACTTTGATTTTGAGTGTGACTCCATATCCAGACCTCCATGGGTTGATAAATTTGATTTCCATTGATAATTTGTTTGATTTTGTTGTCAGCACATTTGCCTATGTAAAGATGAAAGTATTTCATACGATTAGTTCATTCATTCAGATCTAGGATGTGTTATCTTGGTGTTCCCTTTATTTTTTTGAGCAGTGTACATTCAACAAGTGAAATTAGTAAATAAAGTGCTACACTAGCGTCACACTGGAATTACGGATACAGACCTCGCGAGCAGCCAATGAAAATCAACTTCCTCAATAACAGAAACTCAGTGGAGCTCACAAAGTTCTACAGCATATCAGGCATTCAGCACAGGCTGAGACCAGGTGGTGACTCACTTCTCAGCCAGGGTCTGCTGCTCATTGATGCCCACGTTAAACAGCACGGGCTGCACGCGTAGCAGCATGCCGTTCTGGATCTCCCGCGGCAACGTCTCGAACATGGCTCCCGGCATGGGAACCCTGACGTTGAAACCGTTCCTGTTTCCGGTGATGACCGGCAGCATGTCAGGGCCGAAGCCCGACGTTGCCTGGGTAACCTTAAAGGTGACGTTCCTCAGGTCCATCACCCCAATGTTCATGTCCTCCAGCATGGCTAGCTCCTCCCCTTTAAGAAAACACAAGACCACCAAGACCATTGAAACCCCCCCCCAGTAATACACCAGTAATCACACCGCACTACTGTATACAAACTGTACCGCTAACACCTAGCTAATACTGTAGGAGTCATACACTTGCAGTAAATCAGATCATGTGCCCTTCCAAATGTCTCTGCACCCTAAAATGTGTTTTTTGAGCTGTAAACCGAGTAATAGGATTGATCTGTGATGAGACACATCAATTCTGGTGTTAATGTTGACTAAACAGTTTTCCTTCCCCCACCCCCCCCCAAGTTATTTATTTATTTTACACATCATATCCGTTACCCCAGGACCTGGCTGGTTTTCAACAGTATCCTCAGTTTGCTCATAGTACCCCCATTAGCATTTTAATTTAAAGATGTTTTTATTTTTTATTGTCACACACATACAGTACATGTAGCGAAATTGATCCTCTGCATTTAACCCATCCCTCAAGGGGCCTGTGCAGTGCATGTTCTTTTGATAGTGGGGCAAACCGGAGCACCCGGAGGAAACCCAGGCAGACACGGGGAGAACATGCAAACTCCACACAGAAAGGACAGGACGACCGGGATTCGAACCCGGGACCTTCTTGCTGTAAGGCCACAGTGCTACCTAATTTGCATAAATGTGATGACGTTACATAGTTAACAGCTCAAAAAAACGCATTTTAGGATGCAGTTACACTTTAAAAGAGTAGCGCAGAGGGAGCAGAGTGAAGTTGAGCCGCTTCACCAATACCAAGAACACAAATATGGGAAGATACAGTTCTGCTATAAGTACTTCCTCTCATCTGAAGGATTTAACTGTGATTGAAAGCAACACTTCTGCTCAGGCATATAAACCAGCCATACCCTGAAGTGAATGATATAGGGAAATATAAGGTTGGGGTTACTTTTTAAATGTAACCAGTTACATGTAACGGATTACAAAACTATTACTTTCCAACCCTGACAGTATACACTGTAGTATATGTATATGCTAACACACAAAGCGTGATTACCATAGGTGCTGAGTAGACCCTCATACTGCACCAGCAGGCCGATTGTGTGAAGCTGCTTCAGGAAGCCGTTGTCAAGCAGAGAGTTCCTCAGTTTGATTATGAAGCCACAGATCAGTGCTGTCAGCTGCGACCACAACCAGAACAACACTCACATACTGTATGCAGCCCTCATACCGTCACTTATCAAGAAGACTGGATGCTTGTTTATTATGCAATGCAACATCTCCCTGGTATACATTATGAGAGGAGACATTTCATAAATGCAGTGTTTCGTTTTGTGCATGTATTTACGTTTATTACACAGTATATTAAATACTATATCATAAAGGAGGTATATACACAAATTTTTTTATTTAACAGCTTCTCTATTGATGTATAACACAGTGTACATGCACACACACACACACATGCAATAATCTATACAAATAATCTCCAAATCCCAAATTTCAATATTCACACAATACTAGCGTGTATGTAAACGTACACATTTATTTACGGCATTTGGCAGACGCTTTTATCCAAAGCGACTTACATGTAGTACATTTGTCAATAGTTGGACTGGTCACACACCAGCAAATGTAAGCAACCAATGTTATATATCAGAATAGTTACAGCATTTTGTCATCATGTCTACCACCACGTAAATATATAATTTAATCATCCAGCAAAGTTCCTAGTGGCCTGAATAATATACAGCCTCTGTGATGTGAACACATAGTAGCGCTCCAGCTAACAGGAGCTAGCAGGAGCCAAAATGGCGGAGAGACTGACCGTCTGGCAGAAGACCACGTCCCGTCGGTACTGCAGCGTGAGGCTCATGGCGATGGTGGGGGCGTTGTCCTGCATGAGCAGGAACACCATGGCCTTCTTGGCTTTGTCGCTCATCAGAGTCACGCAGTCCGTCAGCGTGCTAAGCAGCGGGTACAGCGCCTCGCTCCACTCACCTGGAGGCACAGGGCGACGTAACAAACGCACGCAGTGCGGTTAACATACTGTACATGTGCGCTAATTAATGTCTTAGTGTAGGCTACTGATTGTCACTTCAACGCTTAAAGGTATATAGTCATTCTGGAGAAAGCCTGTTTCAACCCTCCCTTAAATGGGGTGATCCCTCTGAAGCTCTGCCCCCCCCCACACAGAGTACTGGAAATATATTGCTAGTGTTGTGTGGTGCGGTCTGCACCGCTTTGTTTATGTTCCCATTTTACAGAGCCATGGTTGTGTATCTTAACAATAGCTGACTATGCCTTAAAATAAAAATAATTTCTGTCTGTAAAGCTTCTTCGACTTCGTTTACCTTTTAATAATGAACCTCTGATGTGGGTAAGTCACTTTGTAGGACCATAATAGTGAGGAAAAGTCTCAGACTGATGCTTAACGCCCCGTAGATAGTGGATGCTTCAGGGGAAGTGTGATTATTAATTCAGTACAAGTACAAATTTCGCCATCAAAAATGAACCACAGCTTTATTTTAGTTACAGCCAGGTCACGTTAACGCATGCGTTTTTACTGCACGAGTTCACCCTTGACCTGACGCTACTGCATACGCAACGCAGTGTTGCAAGCTCTACACTGCGCTCCATAGGAAATGAGTTAAATCCCTGTGAAGCTGTGCGCAACTACACATCCAGTATGTGTACGGGGCGCAACTGTCCTGCATACACTGAATGTGTCCTGTTCATACCTGGGGAGGTCTTTTCTTTCTCTGGGGTGATTTCTAAAGTGGAGAGGAAAAGGACAAGATATCAACATATAGATAAAGGCTGGTGTAGTTTGTTCCATGTCCACCTCAAAGGAAAACAGCCAGCTCCACCAGGGAGCTCTAGAGACATGAAGGTGTTGGAGGGTGGAGAACCTACAGCTGTGTCTACATGACCAAGATGATGGAGGTTACACTATGATGATGGCATGTGTATGTGTGTGTGCGTGCGTGTTACTGTGTATGTTTATGTGTGTGTGTGTGTGTGTGCGTGCGTGCGTACCTTTCTTGGCGATGCCGCCCGGCTGGTCTGAGGCGAGCAGGAACACGTCCTCAGAGCTGCTGTCGCTCTGCAGCTTGTCCCTCTGCAGAAGCCCATCCACGCGCTGGATCACACACTCCAGGCTCTTGTCAACGTTCAGCCACACCTTCCCCTGCACCGCGGAGGGTGGCCACCAGGGGGCACCACGTTCAGACGGGACAGATAAACGAGACAGATTTAGCTCAGTGTCCTTGGTAGAATCAACACGGAACCTCTTGTGCTGAGAAATTAATTAATACAATCGGAAGTGCCAAACCGTGCAGTTCTTTGAATGGCCACTTGAGACTGGCTGCAATGGGGAGTCCATCCCCCTATAGACTCCCATATTAAAATGTCTGACTTCACAGCAAAATTAAACATGTTTACTGCCTGGTTCAAACATGGTTTTGGGCTCTATATTCAGTCAGGGGTTCCCAAACTGTTTTGTGCCAGGACCCACCTAGAGAGGACTAATCTATTTAGAGACCCACCAAACACTAAGTACCAGTAACGTACATCAAAACCTATCCATTTTAACTAATGCTATACCTAATATAATAGGATTTCATCCAATCAGGAACAAGTAGGCAATTTTGCCACAACCTTACTCACGACCAATGAGTGGAACATCATAGTAAAGCGCGGAAGTGTTTCATTGATATTCTTCATTCATTCAATGACCGCTTGCAATTTTCGCGACCCACTCACTCCCACAGTCACCCACCCGTGGGTCCTGACCCACAGTTTGAAAACCACTGCTATAGCTAATCTCCCTGTTCATGACAACTGTACGGGGGGATGAATTGTTTTAAAAACTCATCAGTTAAAAATACATTAGCCATATATTTATCCCAATATAATGAATAGGGGGCATAGAGGGGCGTTACAGGCGGAGTGAGGTACTGCAATGATGGTGATGGCCAGAGCCAGCACAGCGCGGTGTTCAAATTAGGGCTGTCGCGATAACCGCAAAATTGGAATACCGCGGTGTTGCTAACCCAACCGCAGGCTGTAAAGACATGAACAGCCCTTACATGTGGCTGTGCATGTGTGTATATGTATGCATGCATGTGTGCATGTGTGTGTGTGTGTGTGTGTGTGTGCGTGTGCACGTGTATGTGAGCCCTTACCCAGTCCTCCTCGCGCCAGTCGGCGTGCATGGAGGCGCGCTTGTTTCTGCCCCCGTCCCCTCCCTCCCACGGCACCGCCTGGCGGGACGGGGAGGTGGCGGCGCGAGAAGGGGAGGCCGGGTGTCGGGAGGGGGACCTGGAGGGGGAGCGAGAGGAGGGGGAGGGGGAGAGGGAGGAGGAGGAGGGCGACGGGGTCGGGGGGCGCGCGGCCGCCAGCGCCAGGATGGCCGAGGAGAGCAGCTTGGAGTCACACGCAGTCACCAGCTGACGAGTCTGGTTGGAGCACAGAGGTGATCACTCAGCGGTCACATGGTCACACAGAGGTCACATGGTCACGCAGAGGTCACATGATCACACAGACACACACAGTGGTCACATGGTTACACAGAGGTCACATGATCACACAGAGGTCACATGATCACACAGACACAGGCGCTGCAGGACAAACAAGTCATCACTGAGAGTGGAACTGCACCCTAAAATGTGTTGTTTGAGCTGTTACGGAGTAACAGGATTGACCTGTGGTGAGACACATCAACGCTGGTGTTGATACATATTGACAACATTCACATTTTTATAAATATCTGCAATTTTGCGTCATATCCGTTAAAAATCACCCCAGGACCTGGCTGGTTTTCAGCGGTACACTCATAGCACGCTCACATGTCATCAAATTCAAATGTTAACGGTAATTTTAATGGTGGTCCCCCTCTTAGCCCCTCCCCTCCCCTCACTCAGCTCTGTGACACATTTATCAAAGTTGCGGTTACAGTTTAAAGGAAACATTTTTTTGCTTGTTTCTTAGACCCGCCTCCTGCTCCAACATTTCCTCAATCTGACAGTTGTTTAACGTCCTAGTCCTACATACTGTATATAACTGATATAGCTGTATATAACTCATATTCTCAACTCAGAATTGTTGTCATAATACATGATATATTCGTGATTCTACATAACTGTCTTAAAATATGCATAACAATATGTTGAAGGAAGGTATAGTAATTCTTGACAGCGCTTGCTAACGTCAAGCTCAAATCAAAACAAACTCCTTCACAAGCTCCGCCCCACACATTGGAACGCACTGCGAAGCCAAGGGCATTGTCGTTGTGAGCGATCCGAGAAGTATGTAGAAGTATCGTACCAGTTTTAAGCACGCACAGAGAACAGTAAGGCAGCAAAATAGATAGAGATATTTGGTGAACACACAATTAGCTCACAATTAGCTTACAATTAGCTCACAATTAGCTCACAATTAACCATACATTCACACCATCAGCGACAGCCAGCTATAAAGCGACAGACCATCATACATTTCAATGAGCGCCGGGCGACAACGGGCGACAGCAGGCGACATTGAGTGAAATGCATCCGGCGACTAAAGCCTGCGTCCACATGGACCGCAAACGAGGGAGACAAGGTGGCCGACTGCTTGCTATTCATTTTCAGCGACAAGCGGCCATTGCAAGCCAACTGTGATGAGAGAACACAGGCTAGAGGTCTATTTTATGTGGCATAGTGGCGATTACCAATGACAGTGAAGGCAGCGTGACAAGCATCACTAAAATGATCCAATCAATTAGCAACCACAAGCCAGGAATGTCCATGAGCGCCATCGTGCTCCCTCTCTGGTTGTCTGCGTGAACGCAGGGTGAATGTATGCCGTGCCAGGGCGAGGACCTGAGAGAGCCCTCACCTTCTCCGTGAGGATGGCCAGGGTCCGCTCCAGGGCGTTGGCCGAGCGCTCCTTGGCCGCGCGGGACAGGCGCTCGCCGTAGTAGCACACCTGCGTCTTCAGGGTGTTAATCTGACCAATCAGCTCCTTCGCTCGCACCACGTCCTGAGGCGAGAATGCAGCGCCTTTCGGACCAGTGCCATCTCTGTGTGTGTGTGTGTGTGTGTAGGGAAGGAGGGGGGGAGAGTAAAGTAGGTAAATAAAGCACATTAAATAAGGAGGAGGAGTGTGGTCTATATGCTACGAGGAAGGAAGGTAACTGGCTTATCCAGGTAACTTCTGCAGTAACTGTGTGGCGTTGGGTGTAACTTTCAGATTAACCCACACTATGAAAGGTGGAGAGGTTTTGCGCGAGGTATAATGTCATGGCAATTCACGCTGCATCTCTAAACTGCTCCAAGCTGTTTATCTTCGTGGTTAACTCGATCTTACCCTATAAAGCACTGCACCTTCGCTCACAACCTCAAGAATACGCCCGGTGTTCTGTGGCGATGTGTGCTGCTTTGTTCCTATACCGCGAATTTATAGTTTATTTTAGATTACATTAAATAAACAATAAGGTATTCCACCCTGCGATAAGTAAAAATCCGGCCATTTGTGAAATCATATTTTAATAGAGAACATCAGGGTAAGGTAGTATCCTATATAGCATGCACGCAAGAAAGGCTACTGTACGCATTTGTTGTGTTCCCCCGAACATTAAGCGCTCTAAAGATCTAGAGCTTTTCGCGCTTTCTCAGGTAACTGGCAAAAGCCTATAACATTACAAATGCATAGTTTCAATATGCAAACACAGGGCGGATCATGCGCCTTTACACAAAAACTCTGCCTGCGTTGCCGACCGTGCCCCCTTTATGTGACAAACTCAAACGAAGATCTTCACAGTCGTAGTACCGTTTAACTCCAATTTAGTTGAGTTATTGTGGTTGGTGCCTTTAATCCAAATCTGGGCACAGGCGGACATACGTTCTTACATATAGCTCTATGGGACAGACCCTAGTGGACTAATGTCTCCATAACGAAAGGCTTTCTGACAGATCCAAACGTATTAACCAAGGAGATACTGACTGTACAGTCTAATGTAATGTAATGTCCCTATTTACAACACTAAAGAAAGTTGTTGACCCTTCATGGAGGCCAGCGTTCCATGCAAGTCAATGGGGAGGTACACAGATTTCACCATAATATTGCCTTCTCTCTGAGGGTGTTAGTGGGTATTTTGAGTATATTACATTCATTCTCAAGTACCTACAATCAATCTGAGGCCACAACAGAATTTCTGCAGCAAACTGTTTTGGGGTCAGTTGACTTTGTATGGTAGATTTAGCTGCCTGGTCGCTGCCTACATCAGCCCCCACAGCAAAATACCGTTGGTGACACGCCCACTTAAGAGATCGGCAGCGTTCCACTGAAAAGCAGTGCAACGCTCCATCTTTGTTATCATTCCAGTGTCTTTGGGGCCGCTGCGCTAAGTGACTCAGGCGTCACTGGTGCACGCGCACTCACTGCGTTCGGGCCTCCTCCAGCTTCTGAAGGAGCCTGCGGAGGCCACAGCCCTTGAAGCCCTGGTGGTGCGCTGCAGGGGCCCCGATGGTCACCACGTCATACGTCCGGTCTAGGGAGCACATGGGGAGGATATAGGAGGTAAGAGGAGGAGACAGGAGGTAAGAGGAGGATATAGGAGGTAAGAGGAGGATACAGGAGGTAAGAGGAGGATACAGGAGGTAAGAGGAGGTAAGAGGAGGAGACAGGAGGTAAGAGGAGGATATAGGAGGTAAGAGGAGGATATAGGAGGTAAGAGGAGGAGACAGGAGGTAAGAGGAGGATACAGGAGGTAAGAGGAGGTAAGAGGAGGAGACAGGAGGTAAGAGGAGGATATAGGAGGTAAGAGGAGGATATAGGAGGTAAGAGGAGGAGACAGGAGGTAAGAGGAGGATACAGGAGGTAAGAGGAGGTAAGAGGAGGAGACAGGAGGTAAGAGGAGGATACAGGAGGTAAGAGGAGGATATAGGAGGTACAGGGCAGATAGGGAAAAACCACATCGGTCTCAGAGTGCAGTACATTGTATTGTGTACATTGTATTGTATCGTATACATTATTATTATTATTATTATTTTATTGTGTATATGGGTGTACATCACGTACCATAGCCACACTGGCCCTGTACTCTCATCCTCTGGATGTGCAGGTTTGTGGGGATGAACTCCAGCTTCTTCTCTGCTTTCAGCGTACTGGCCTTGAACGATGGACCTGAGAGGCAGCAGTGGGAGGGGCCTAAATGTTACCACGCCAGCAGAAGACACAATCGCTTGAATGGAAATGTGATGTTCCAGTCATAGGACACTGTTTGTCAATGGTCTGCTTTTATTAGGGATGGCACAATCCAAATGTTTCAGTGCCGATATCGATACGGATACCTGCACTTTGGGTACGCCAAGCACCGGTCCGATTCCAGTGTTAAATGTGTGTGTGTGTGCGTGTGCGTGTGTCGGACCCTTGTATTCGTGGAGGTCGCTGATGGTCTCCTGGTAGGTGAGGATGATGGTCTGGTACTGGGTGATGATCTCCCGCCTCAGGTTCTCCCAGCATGGGGAGAGCTCCCCTAGCTCCTCCAGTTCACACACCCTGCACACACACACATACACACACACACACACGCGCACACACACATGCACGCAAACCGCCACACACACACACACACACATACATAGTGCGTACTGTAAATAGTTGTATAATATGTATACTGCACTGTTGGATACACTGCCAGCATCAACTAATATCCCCAACAAAACCACAGAAAAGGATGGGAAGTATGGGAACAGTGAATTATAGTCACATTTGTAGTTATAAAGGTTGAGAGCTCAGTTCACACACACCCCTGTTGACACACCAACCGGGCTACGTTACCTGACTGCATCTTCCTCCAGCAGCAGCTTGACAAACTGACGAGGGATGTGCAGGGACAGGCCACTCTCAGCCATCTGCTCCAGGATGCGAAGGTGGTTCCCATCCGTGGTGGGGAAGCGGTACATCCGAGACATGACACCCCCAAACACTGCACCAAACACAGCGATACACCGGGCACTTGGTTAGTGGCCAGAGCAAGGAGATTCATACAACAAACACTGACATAGTGTATATGCTGCATTGACAGATGGTAGCACCGTGTACTAGAAACATTGACTCACCAGCCTTCAACAGTGCGTCTTTACAAAGAGATGGAGTCTTGGTTTTGATGCCCACGGATTCTGTCTGGCTCTCGTCTACTGGAAGGACCATATAATACACACACACACACACACACACACACACACACACACACACACACACACACACACACAGTGTTGGCTGGAAGAAAAACACATTACCTCACTACAGACCTCCCAACTTGCTTGAACTCATTTCCGGGAGTCTTCCCCCCGGCCTTACTCTAGCTCAAGTGGAATGAAAGCCTTCTGAAGCCGTTTATACTCTGTAGGTTGCCCACCTCAACATTACAGTCCTCATGGGCAAATAAATAATCTATTGTGCGCTGACCAGAACCGGGTCAGTATTTGGCAGAATCAGCAGTAGTTTACAAGCTCAAACTGTTTAATTTAAGTACATGTGTTTTTGAAAAGTAGTAAATGCTTTCAGAATTTGAAATAGGCCCCCAACATAAAACAACAAATTGGAATAACATTGTGACTTACCCTTCCATTTACTGTGTCTCCCCTCTGTAACCTAGCAACGGGGGTCCGCTGCTCTCTCTTCTCCTCTGTCTGCCAGGCGATGACCGTGATGTTGCCTACGCGTTCACTCTCCGCTGACCTGGTGCCGTAGCAACAGAACAGTCAGCATCACATCCCAGAACCCAGAGGGAGTCAATGAGTCGTCGTTTGCCTTACAGTAACGCAGGGAGCACCACAGGTCTAATGATAATGTTCTGCCACTAGATGTCACACTAGAGCAGCCGCATGTCACACCATAACAAGTGTGGTTAGGCCCCCCACACACACACACACACACACGCACACATGCACTAACAAGCAGGCGTGGCCAGACTGGCAGTGAAATCAAAGACCAGAGGAGCTACAACACAAACAGAGGAAGTGCGATGCCACCCTCTGCTCAGGATGCAATTACTCTTAAAATACTATATCTTTACATACAAAATACTTGTTTGCTTTCTGCTATATTAAAAAGGTATAGTAAGCCATTCTCCAGAACGCTTGCTAAACTCAGATCAAATTAAAAACACCTCTCCTTTCAACGCCACTGGGTGCTCCCTAAGAAGCGACACGTTGGAAACACATTGTGATGGCTATGATATTGTTGGTGTGTGCAGTCTGAACCACTATCTTTGTGTTCCTATTTACAGAGACAGGGCTGTACGGGATCATTTTCTTTAGCATGCCCAACATAGGATAAGGATAGGATAAGAGATTTGGTGAATTTGTCAAAAAGTATATTAATTTCCAATCGCTTTCTATAAATGTATTTATGTTTAAAATACTGTATAGGTGAACGATGTCAACATCTGCTTTCCTACCTGAGCATCAGGTGAAGTCTGTGGTGCTTTTCCTGCAGAAGCTCCTTCACGGAAAACATGGCTGAACCAAGCATGTACATCTGTCACGCACGTGTCACACACACACAGACACACACACACACACACACATGCACACAATAGACAATAGGACACATTGTGCATTACGAGTCTGTAAATGAACCAATATGACATGATTGTGTAATTTTAATGATGAGTCACACATTCACAGTCATAATAATGGCCTCTACCAACCCTCTGAACCGGCTGTTACTGTATACTGTATGTCAATTGATAAGTACTGCATGGTGACTAGCATCACTGTGTTAATATTGCAGATATGCTTACCGTGCCCTGGGAGCGGTCCTTCACATCGTAGACAGACAGCTTAACCTGTGTCTGCTGAGTGATCAGAGAGTCCTGAAAAAATGCTATACTACTCAGGAAATTAGGGTTAGTGGTGCCCTGGACAGAGAGAGAGAGAGGGAGAGAGAGATAGAGAGATTATACTCTAGCCCAGGGGTGGGCAATTATTTTTACTTGGGGGCCACATTGATAATTTAAGAGAACTTTGCATGCTAAAACATTTTAAAATAAAAAAACAAAGCCGCTAACTTTGTTAAGTTGCATATTTATGCATATACAGTATAGGCTATTCCTATGCACCATTTTCATAATCAAATGTAACAGTTCAATGTTCTTTTTTTAATGCAGCAGTAAATAAAGTAACATTCCGCAGAGCTCGTCAAATAATTTTATGTTGTATTCTTTTTTGAAATATTTGATGTACTGGGTAGAATGTCTCAAAGGGCCACATCCGGCCACCAGGCCTGCCTTTGCCCAGGCCTGCTCTAGCCAGACGGTATCACAGTGCTTATTAAAAGGTGAAGTCAGTCATTCTAGAGAAAGATTCTTGATATTTGAACTCATCAATACAAACCAACCCCTCCCTTCAATGCCATAAGGGTGCTCCCTCAAAATCTCCGCCCCACACAAACGCATTGCCATGGCTAGGATATTGTTGTTGTGTGCGGTCCGCACCACTTTATTCATGTTCCTATTCCGATTTACAAAAGTCAGGGCTGTGAAAAAACACCAGATTATATTTGTGCAGTGCCCACACAGGGGCGTGAGAAACCCACTCGCCGAGTTTGACAGATTTAAAAAATCACATTCGCTTACAATAGAGCCAAAGTCACTTCTGCGGGACCTTAGTTTGGAAATAATATGTATGGTAGTCACGAAGCACACATATGATGTGTGTCTATTTTAAAGATAATTGTTGAAATCAAGAATGTTGCAGTTTGTTGTGAAACTATAAAGAAATCTTTAGTTTTGTGTCTAACCACTCAGTGAACTACATCTTTTGTCTCGCACAACACACGTCACCAAAACAATGCTTTCTTCGATAATTGTGTATTCTTCGAGGATTGTGGTACGAAAACGTCACAACGCTTACAGGGTTTGTAGTCTTACTAATTACATATTTTCACAATCTAATACTTCAACAAATGCACGACAAACTGAGACTTTCTTGACTCGAAGAATTTCTTTACTTCGTACTTCGTGTCACAAAACAAACAGAATCTAAAATGAAAGTTATTCTCGCCGTTGACTACATACATATTTTTTCCAAGCTAAGGTCCCATAACGCGGAAGTAACTTCGGCTCTCTATCGCTGACTCCACCTTTAAGGGCCGCTGCAACTGCTGCTGTACCTCGATGATCTCCGTCTGAGCATGCTTGGTCCAGAAGGCCTGCGGCGGGGTCGTGCAGCTGACGGCCACGAAGCAGGTGGGCTTACGCTCCGGCGCGGGGGGCGCCAGCTCACTGCAGGCTGCACGGGGCCAGAACATGCACTATAGCGTTCAAACAAGCAGGAACCTGCGGCGCTGAGAAGTGAATACAACATGGAAGTGCCAAGCCCTGCAGTTCATCGAATGGCCACTTGAGGCTCCCTTCTAAAGCGAGTCAATCCCCATATACTTATTAAAATGACCGACTTTACAGCAAAAATAAACATGTTTACAGCCTGGTTAAAAAAAACGGGTTGTGTCTCTATAGCTAGTCTCCCCGTTCATGCCAACTGCTAGGGGGGTGAATTATTTTCTAACTCATCAGTTAAAAATAGATCAGACATGCATTTTTCCCCATTATAATGAATAGGGGGATAGGGGGGAGCTACAGGCGGAGTGAGGTACTGCAATGATGGCGACGGCCACAGCCAGCACAGCGGTGTTCAAATATACGTTCTTGAGAAAAGCTTGAGAAAAGCTATGGGTGACGTCACGGAGGGTTTGTCCATTTATAGTCTATGCATCACACGTATGTTTTATGAAGAACGGGTTTGAAGCCCAGCGAGAGGAGCAGGTTAAAGGCCCAGGCATGCTTACCGTGTCCGCAGACTGTGCACGTGACGTAAATATCGTTGCGTAAAAATGTCTGTCCACGCGGACATGTGCGCGTTGCCTGAGCATGTGCGGCAGCCTGGAGCCCCCCTACAGACGGCAATGGATGCCCTACTAAGCTCACGAATGAGTGTTCTAGGCGGATAAAAAAAAATGTTTTTTACAGCCAATATCTTAGTTACACCAATATTGTTCACGGAAAACAATGTGCGCACATAAAAATCATAGCTAGAAATATCGCTAAATTTCAAAGAACTTTCTTTGTATACAGAAATAGCCGACGCATCAGAGCGAAGTATGCTTGGAACAGCCCGAGCGCTCGTCCACATCTGCGTTGCGTGAGGCCACTCATCTGGTAGTATGCCAAGGCCTTAAGGTGGTGGTGTATATTTCCATGTGACAATTAAGCTTGTAAAGCCATTTGAGACTGTAATGTGATTAAGGGCTATATAAATAAACTTGACTTGAAAAGATTGAGCTGTGGCTCTGGCTATCGCCAGCTGTCTAGTTGCTAATTCGGGTGGGAACGTAGGTTGCCAATAATACAGCACAGTTTATTATTATTTTCTAGTTCTTGTGTTTGATAATCATCACAAAGAACACACTGTGCTTTGTGTTTGTAATATCTTACCTAGACTGAACTCCAACACAGGCTCATCTGGATCCTGGCTGTTCCCTGAATGGAATCAAGCACAAGACAAGAGGAGAACAATCTGTAACGTTGGAATATCCGCTGGAGGAACAGGTAAACACGGGAGCACCTGCGTAAGCTACCTTCCAGAGCCAGTCCTATCATCTCTGCGGAGAGGTCGAAGGTGTTGGCCCGGTAGACGGACCATGGCCGGTGGCGGGGGCTGCGCTCCTTCCCGGACATGGTGGACGGACGTCACGGCTTAGAACCGGAGACTCAGGGTAGATGGTGAAGGGACTCACACCAGGCAAGGAAAGCCAGCGCCCGCTGGGTTTATAGGAGATGGTGTGTGTGTGTGTGTGTGTGTGTGTGTGTGTGTGTGTGTGTGTGTGTGCGTCACCGCTTTGTTGTCTGTGGATCTCAGTTGACACAATGCTGTCAGTGGTGAATCTGCTAAATGAAACATAACAAAGAAACAAACCATAAGGCCCATGGAATTAGTATGCAGTGGCAAGACTGACTAATGTGCAAATAGAAACAGCGGGAAAAGTCAGCAGCAGCTGTCGAAATCTACTTTCCTTCAGAAAGTAACTTCCTGTTCTCAAAATTAATTTAAACAGAACCGCACAGAGATAGTCAAGCATCACCTGCACATGCACACACACACACACATTTGAAAAGAGGAAATGATCCGTTACTGTACCACAATGCCAAAGTTACTACCTCTGGTTTATGCCTTTCCTTCTGCCAACATTCATACGAGCAGTCAACATGATTTCCTCCCTTCGCTGTTTAATATTTCACCTCACTGCTAGCCCTTTAACCCCCCCCCCTTTTATTTACTGTAAATATGTTCTGTCTTTCTTTGCTGTAAATATATTTACAGCATTTTTATCCTGTTTTAAGCGAAATCTCCCTCCCCTTTCTCTCCATGCTGATCATTTACATTTTAGTAATTTATCATTATCCAAATCAATATACAGAAAGTATATTTGTCAACAGTAGCTGGACCAGTAATGTAATTATTTAGCAATCTGCTCGTGACATTTTAGTTTATATAAACCAATGTACTTTCTACTACAAAGCAAATTACAGATTTCACACAGAAAATAATAAAGTATAATGACATAACCTGCCGATGTCCATATGCTGACTCACAGACAGCACAAAGAGGGATTGCTAGTCACAATCTAAAAAACATCTCAGACTGTGTGCTAGTGTGTGTGTGCGTGCGTGTGCGTGCGTGTGTTCATCTGGCACTTTGAGATGCACAGTGATTCATGTGTACGCACATCTTCACTAGAGAGCTATTTTTACACGCGAGTGTTTTTGATGTGACACAATACGTTATACGCAACGCATCATTCACACACGTCGTCATGCGAACAGCCTTCACACGCACACAGACAAATATATATTCCATAGTAAAGACACCCACATTAGCACGAAGAGGGTTGTGCCTCATCCCCCCGAGGCAGTTTAATCTGTAGTCACACAGTGGACAATTACAGCACGGGATGCTCTGCCTCATTAGCTTGTGGGGCTGTCGCTGTCAGTGGGAACCGGCGGTTACACGCTGTAATCCCCGCTGCCTGTGGCAATGTGAGAACATCTCTCCAGGACGCCAACAGCAGAACCGATGCGACGCCACGGGAGACAGCCAAGAGCCTCATCATTACATCTGTCACGGGCCACGGCCGTCAGCCTTTTGTGGGGAGCCTGGCACTGAAGAAGGCTGAGGGAAACAAGTCCAAAGCTGTTGCCTCAGACGAGGTGGATGAAGCGTTTACCCAACCCCAATTTGTGTTAGCCATAAAAAGGGTTACAGCTTTAGCCTTGGGTCACTGTTACGGAGATGATGTTTAGAGTGCAAGATTTGTGCGTGCATGCGTGTATATACTGTACACATAACCGATACAGTACGGCCAAAAAGACATTTTTGGTACTCTCAACTGATAGCCATTATCTACCTGCAATCAGAGAACCGTCGGCCCTATCGATGGGGGTATGGTTCATTTGGGACCAACATCAACATGTGGGCCATGCTGATTATCACCCTGTGGGTCCTGTTCAGATGAAATTGATCATGGTAGTACAATCACTGTCAACCACCTGATTTTATTGATGCCTATTCTGAATGGAGTTTCCAGACACAGAGCAGAGAAGCATTGGATACAAATGGACAAATCTGTATAAAGACATAAAAAAAAAAAATCTAAATGTTAAAATATACTGTAAATATAAACAGTATATAATTAAATTAAAATTGAATATATTAACACCTTTGATAAAAGATATTAACACAGTATATTTTTCTAAAATATAGATGAATCAGTCTAATTTTTACATAGCTCTTTCATCTATGGCATTTCATACTCTGTATGTGGATGGTTCTAATGAATTAGTTAGAAGCCTGAAAACAACCCATTCATTAGAATCAGGTGTGTTGGAGCAGGGGAGAAATCTAAAACATGCAGGGCAGCGGCCCTTCAGGACTGGATTTGAATAGCCCTGGCATATGTTGTGAAGCAGTGGTCCTCCACCCTGGTCCTGGGGACCCCCTGCTTTCATGTTTTAAATGTCTCCATGCTCCAACACACCTGATTCACATGAATGCATCACTATCAGGCTTCTAACGACTGCAGAGATTGATGGTAAACAGACTGCATTTATATATAGCGTTCTTTCAACCTTCTGGCAAATCTAAGCGCTGTACAGTATAGCCTCACATTCACACACATTCATTCACCCATTCACACACACATCCATACACATATTCACACACACATTCATTCACACATTCACACACACACATTAATTTACACATTCATTCACCCATTCACACACATCCATACACACATTCATACCCACACACACATCCACTCCACACACACCGATGGGGGCACCAGAGAAATCTCACATGTCAATTAATGTCGCTAAAAATAAAAAATGTCACATTTCCGTCAGGTTTCCTGTTTTTTTTTTTTCTATATGCCTGAAGATTTAGCCCAGTTTATCGAAAATACTTTATCGAAAGTATTCAACCTAAATATATCTTGATATTATTTTTGGTCCATATCGCCCAGCCCTAGTATAGGGTTAGGTGTCTTGTTCAGGGACACTTCTACACTTGGTGAGTAGATAGCGGGGTTCGGAGCAGTGACTTCTGGGCCACTCGTCACACGCCACGCCACTGCCGACCCATTAATTTCCATGCAGATCCCCAGCACCAGGGTTGAGCACCACTGGCGTAAAGTGACCCAGTCAGCAGAGCCCAAACCAGGGCTTTTACAGATGCAGTGTCCCAAAGACTCCCAAATCTCCTCCTGAGAAACCTCTCCCGCTATAGATAGATAGATAGATCTCCTCCTCCTGAGACACCTCTCCCGCTATAGATAGATAGATAGATAGATAGATAGATAGATCTCCTACTCCTGAAACACCTCTCCCGCTATAGATAGATAGATAGATAGATCTCCTACTCCTGAGACACCTCTCCCGCTATAGATAGATAGATAGATAGATAGATAGATAGATCTCCTCCTCCTGAGACACCTCTCCCGCTATAGATAGATAGATAGATAGATAGATCTCCTCGCCTCCTCATCGGCTCCACGTCTCCCTCTTCTGAGGTCCCTCCTCTTCTGTGCTCGGGCCATCCTCTCCGTCCAATTGACAGATCCCAAGCCCCGCCCCTTTTCGTTCTGTCATCCAAAAACAGTTGAGCAAGTCTGGAACCCGACGGAAAGTCTGCGTGCGTTCAGTGCACTGAATGTTACGAGCGCTCGGTGCACTGAACGTTCAGAGCGCTCGGTGCACATTTCCTCGAAAATGTTTGAAACGTTGTTGAACTACATTCAAAGACGTTTGCTGCGTATACTGGGTATGGCGAGTGTTGCTCAGTGACAGGTATAAAGTGTAGCCACATATTTACCTGGGTGTTTTATAAGCATTTGTGACTATACAGTAAGTCATCATCACTATTTAGTTCCAAATGTCGCTTTCATTACATTTTTCCATCTTAAATGTATGCCATCTCATTCTGATATGAAATGCATGAAATTACAAATCAAATTATGTTTGCACAATCATTATGTATATATCCTTCAATTGGAATAGAGCGCTATGCACCGACAGAAATGGTTCTCGAGACAGCTGGTTCTACCATCATCTTGTGCATCTGTACTGCTGAAACACAACAATCTACAGCAGTAAAACACAAACAATCGCTTTGTTGTCGTTAGCCATGTGAACTCTGTTCAACCCACACAGCCCAACTCCTTCCTACTGTAACCTGATGTTCAGTCCACTGCCATTCATCGAACGTGTAGCAAACGTTCCTCCATCCTGGCGCAGGGCATGCTTTCCTGTTATAGCCTATGATGTTTTGCCCAACCTAGTTACAGTAACTAAGGGGGGTGGGGCTTGAGATCGGCCCATTTTTTTCTTGCATTTTCTTTCCATCAAGGCCCTATTCCTGTTTCTATACTGTCCTAGTGTGACCCAGATACTCGGCTCCATTTCAGTCTATTGATTCTGCTCAAGCACAGAGCTGCTCTGACCTGCTGTACAGTGGGCCTGCTGATAGATGGCAATGTCTTAGATGCAGGAATGTCTGCAGTAAACATAGACATCAATCAATCAATCAATCAATCAAAACATCTAATATCAGCCTTTCATTCACACACGCGCACACACACACACACACACACACACACACATTCATACACAAGTGCAGTCAGACACCAAGAAGCAGAGGTCGTGGCTTAAAGAGAGAAGATCTTGTTACCTAGACAACTGAGGATGAGAAGTAGAATGTGTTGTTTCTTACAGACTCCTGCTAATGATAGGACAGCTTCACGCCTACTTAAACAAGTCAGAGACCAAGTTTAAAGACAGACACAGGCAAAGGCAAATGAACCACTGCATGCAGCGAAAGAGAGTGGGTTTTATATGTATGGGCTGTATTGTAGTCTCCCCACTCTGTCACAATACTGCATGAATTAAACAGTGATTCAATAGATCAAACATAATCTTCTATGCTCCTCAGGGAGCATCTGTTAGGCAAGGTCTATTGCGTGATTTTAAAAAGAAACACGGTGGATTAATCAGATAAACCATGTAGACATTTAAGTAAATATACTGATCATTGAAGCTAATCCTATGGTATAGGCCTATAAAATATAACCTCTTTCTCTTATGCCTGAGTGGTTGATGTCTATAGCCTATTTAACAGGCCATGACACCCATAACAAACGTGGTCGAATACAGGAAAATTAGATATGGTTAGCAGTTAGGCTATATTTATGGACGTATAGCTATCTTATTATCATTATCAATATTAATATGTTATTGTCTGACCAATGCCACTCAAGACAATAACAATGATTGCGTCATGATAGCCTAATGATGTTCATTCAAATGGGCGCAACAAACAGCTGCCTTCTTACAAAATAGCTCACAAAATATTCGGTTACCCACAGGAAAGGTATATTGCAGAAAATATTACGCGTAATTAAAATATCAGAAATCAATCTTAAATATAACACATTTTAAAACTGTGATCTGATGTCCTTCAGTAGCATTTTTAAGAAAGACATGTAGCCTACAAAGGCAAACACTCACTGTTAGAATCTTGACATATTCTATCCCGATATTACAACCGCGAAAACCGTGGTTTTGTTCATTGAACGGCATCTCGGCTGCACATTCGACGATGTCTGCAGTGACTCGCCCAGTCCTCACTAGCAGTGACACATCCAGACGCGATGACTCGGTTGTTAAGCGCCGCCTCTCCACCGGCAGCCTCTCTCCGGTGCAGCATCAAATATGATGTAGCCTATAGTAGCCACTATCCAATACAGTCTTATTTAGGCTAGGTATGCAAGATGGGTAGGATATATTTGTTTATTAAAGCTTTAAAGCTGTGGCTATAGATTGGGGTGGAAAAGATATAGAGGTATGAAAGATATCGATCAGCTAAACTCTCTTATTTATTTGAGTCAAATAAATATGATCCATAACCAACCCTTCAAGAAACGCGCCTGTGTGTGTGTGTGTGTGTGTGTGTGACCTATATGTGCGTACGGGCCCAGCATTATGTCCTATGTGTAGACTATGTAACAAATATGATGGTAAAATAATAATAATAATAATAATAATAATAATAATAATAATGTAATTATTATAATTATTATTGACATTTATTATTATTGTTGACTAGCCTGAAGACCAGCCCCCTTTTCCGTTTCACATCCAATGGGAAGAGGACTCGGTCTACTGCAAGACCAAAGCGGGCTGCGCGTTCACGACTGTCTCAGGTGTGCAGTTACCTCTCTCCTATACGCATTTTGGAGATTGCAGGCCACCCGGAGCAATACTGAAAATATTTGTCCGATGTTAGCCTGACAACGAGGATGGTCTATCAATATTTTTGCCTCATACCTGTGCTTATTTCTTTTTTTCTTTACCTGTTAATTTAAAGTAGGCAATTGGTTGTGTTGGTAAACACAAAGCGCTAAGGCAACCTATTCTTTAGCTGTGTTTTAGACCCGTTATGGATTTATTTATCAACGTCAGAAGGATTGTGGTTTTACTTACTGTGTGCATGTTGAGTCTGTACGGATCATGTGGAGAAATCCCCGCCAACTCACCGGGTAGCGTCACTGTGCTACTGCCCACAGTCAAGTCTCCAGATGGCCCCCAACCTTATCCAGAAGCAGAAAAAACTGTTCTGCCGGTGTTTACAACGAACTACCCCAGAATACAGATACCCTTTGAGATCACCCTATGGATGCTACTTGCGTCCTTCGCCAAAATTGGTAACAATGCAAACATAGCCTACTAGGCTACTACACCAGAATTAATGCCTTGTGTTTTTTAATTTATATATATATATAATTTTATATTTATATTTTAATATTAATTTAATTTTCTAATCCATACTATATTTATCCTGAAATTAAGCTACATGTTAGTAACCTAATGTAGCAGATAGACATAAGTAGACTCCCTATTAGCAGTGACTAGAGCTAGACATATATATAGTTAGGCCTACTAATAGGCAACTTCATATTCGATTGTTATATTATTTTACCAAGTAGACCTAACTGCAAATGTTATCACCAGTTACGCAATAGAGAGCTAAATAATGTATCTAGTGTATGTAGCCTATCTATTTACTGTACCGTCTGTGATGTTTGATAAAGACCGTCTAATGCAGGGGTGGGCAATTCTTTTCACTTGGGGGGCCACATTGAACATGTCAGAGGACTTTGCGGGCCACAATATTTTTTAACCAACATGCTAAAACATGTTGAAACACAAAATAGCTAACTCTGTTAACTTGCATATTTATGCATATATAGGCTATTCCTATGCAACAGTTAACTTTAACTGTGTTTTTTTTATGCGGCAGTAAATACAGTAACATTCTGCAGAGCTCATAAAGTAATTTGATGTTGTATTATTTTATTTTTTTTAATGTTTGAGGTACCGGGCGGGCTGGGTAGAACGTCTCAAAGGGCCTCATCTGACCCCCCAGCCTGACTTTGCCCAGGTCTGGTCTAATGCAGGGCTATTCAACTCCGGTCCTGGAGAGCTGCACCCTGCATGTTTTAGATCTCTCCCTGCTCCAACACTCCTGATTCAAGGTTGTTAGAAGACTGATAACAACCGTTCATTTGAATCAGGAGCAGGGAGAGATCTAAAACATGCAGGGTGCGGCCCTCCAGGACCGGAGTTGAATAGCCCGGGCCTAATGCATGATGCAGTATTTCAACGTCAACACGCTCTCCATCCAGGCTTCAATGTGTACCACAAGATCACCATGTGGGTGCCAGAGTCGTGCCTGTTGATCAGCATTGGCCTTATAGTGGGCGGCATCATGCACTCTGTGCACGAGGAGCCCCCCGCTGTGCTCAGCTCCAACGTCTTCTTCCTCTACATGCTGCCGCCCATCGTCCTCGACTCTGGGTACTTCATGCCCACCAGGCTGTTCTTTGAGAACGTGGGCACAGTACGTTACCACGGTGGCCGTTTCAGTCAGTGCTCTAGAATGTTGTTGTCTGGTGTGTGTGTGTGTGTGTGTGTGTGTGTGTGTGTATACAGTATATGTGTGTGTGTATACAGTATATGTGCGTGTGTGTGTGTGTGTGTGTGTGTGTGTGTGTGTGTGTGTGTATACACTGTGTGTGTGTGTGTGTGTGTGTGTGTGTGTGTGTACAGTTGAACATTGGTGATGTATAAGTTCCAGTATGTGGAATGACCTGTGTGTGTGTGTGGAGGTGCTGTGGTTTGCAGTGGTGGGGACTTTGTGGAACAGCATCGGCATCGGCTTGTCTCTGTTCGCCGTGTGCCAGATGGAGGTCCTGGGCGTGCAGGACATCAACCTCCAGGAGAACCTGCTCTTCGGCTCCATCATCGCCGCCGTGGACCCGGTGGCCGTGCTCAGCGTGTTCCAGGATGTGTCGGTGAACGAGCAGCTGTACATCGTGGTGTTTGGGGAGTGCCTCTTCAACGACGCCGTCACTGGTGAGTTGGCGCAGAGGAATGGCTTCAACTGTTGCAGAGGACCAGAACATCGTTTTGGACCCGTTTGTTGGAGACATTAACAATTGGTTCAGGGCTTCAAGTAACGAAAAGCTAAAAGATAAAGAGATTTGCTGTTGAAAGTTGCAAGGTAACTTCCAATCTTTCTTTGTTTTGGCTGTGTGTCACTATTACAAACGAGCTACAGTACCACTATCGGTGGTTTAGGCCATGATTGAAAACATGTGAGTGAACAAACATGTCTTTTGTGCATATAAACTGATGCCAGAGCAAAGGCAAACATTTAGTCAGGCGACTGGGAAAGCCCAGCCAACTCCAGAGACATATTTGTTCTGCTATTATGATGGTGGACATTGATTTGAGAAATATCATATAAACTGCAAAATGTTTTCAGTTATACCGTATTGTTTTCTTTTTTTTTTTTAATTCAATTTATATCACAGCCCACATTTTAGAGGGAATGCATGCTTGCTACTGTTGTAATGTTATTAGCAAATGATAGGCCTATACATGTGCTTATACATTCGTGTTTGACTGAAGAATTTTGCGACCTGACGGAAAAAACATGTTTATCTTGCAACTGGTCGACAATGTCACATGATTGCTTATGATCGCACTTATCTGGTGCAGAGCACTTAAATGGACACACCTCAAAACACAAGTATAGTTTGCAAGATTTCTTTAAATTTAAAGAAATTCTTAGAAGTAAATATTTCTTGTTAGGCTGAATGTAGGTTTCTCAGTTAAAAAAAACAACAACTCTCCTTTAGACCTGGAATACAAGTATAAATAGTATCCCAAAGGGAGTTTTACGCCTGACGTAATTTGTTTGTTGTAATTAGTTGATCTCCTCTTGAACATTGCATTCTAAATAATTACAGAAATCCCTTTCATTAGGAACACTTTGATTAGAGGCAACCATTCATTACTTCTGAAAGCACATAAGTTGTGCATATTCGTATGAATGTGCTTCTGAATCAATTTAAACGTGTCTGCCTGTCTGTCAAGGTCCTCTACAACATGTTCAACTTTGTAGTGGACATGCCGATTGTGGAGCCGGTGGATGTGTTCCTCGGGATGACGCGGTTCTTCGTGGTGGGCCTGGGAGGCATGGCCTTTGGCCTCGTGTTCGGCTTCGTGGCCTCCTTCACCGCGCGCTTCACCGCCAACGTTCGAGAAATAGAGCCCCTCTTCATATTCATGTACAGCTACTTGGCCTACCTAGTGGCGGAGCTGTTTGCTCTCTCTTCCATCATGGCGTGAGTATAGTAACACGTTTAGCTTGGTGCAGGGTCAAGTGGTGTGAATATTTCTTTTGTGTGCGTTTACTCATTTAATTCTTGAATATTCACATTAAAAGCCCTAATTTGAGAGGAACTACTTTCATTGAAATGTATAGGCTAAGTTTCCCACACATGGATTAAGCCTAGTCTTATTGTACACTGACAACCTTTAGTCCAATGGAGTCTTTAGCACTAGGATTAATCCATGTAATGCAATGTCTGTGAAACATGCCCATATTGCTAATATTGTTTGGATGCAAAATCCAAATGCATGATTGGACAAAGCATGGGCATGAGTGTGTACATACTTATGTAATATACTGTAGGAAGCCCCATTTGCCACCAACGGACACTGTCCGCCCCTTTAAGGAGTCAGGAGTAGGGCTGTGTTTCGGAAAGAAGCTGGCGATACTGTACTATATGTATCGCGATACAGGGGCCACGATTCGATATATTGCGATTTATAATTTGTGGAATACTGTCATGGCAATAGGCCTCTTTCACATGCGAAGAAGAATCATTTCCGAAGTGCATCCCAATTTCGTGTTTCATCCTGCTTACGGTCCTTACGTACGTATTACGGTGGGGTAATGAGTGCTGCAGACACAGGTACTACACTGCAAAACTTTAAATGTTGGCCCCTCATCCCTCCGAATAGCAATGATAAATTTCTTCTTGAGGTCCTCATCTGCTGGAAAGCAATGGAAGCTAAGATTTGGCTGTTTTCTGCTAGAATTGGTACTTAATGGTGCGCAACAATCATAGAGCTATGAGCCCTCCTCTTCGCTTGCGGCATTTTAAATACGTATACAATCCGCCCGGAAGCAATGACGCTTCAGCTGAAAAAGGCCTATGCTAATGTGAGCAGCTGCTGCAACAAATTACACAAACACTTACAAACATTTATGTTAACTTGCTCAGGGACTGCAGATTGGAAATTAGCTTTAAACAAAATCTGGTAACAAGCATCTTTCCTCTCTTTTGAGGTTAATGTATTTTATACATGGTCCCTTTTTTACAAATAAATTGAGTAATTTAATAAAATAAAATAAAAATATAAAATAAAAAATATATTAAATATATATTTTTAAAAAACAGTGTCTGTCCACCTGTCCTCTGCAGCATCGTGACGTGTGCTTTGACCATGAAGTATTATGTGGAAGAAAACGTTTCCCAGAGTTCCTGCATCACCATCCAACACGTGGTCAAGATGCTTGGCTCCATCTCGGAGACGCTCATCTTTTTCTTCCTGGGCGTGGTCACCATAACGACGGAACATGAGTGGAACGGGGGCTATATCCTGTTCACGCTTCTGTTTGCCTTCATATGGAGAGGCTTGGGTAAGTCACAAACAGTCACGTTGGCTTGTGTGTGCTTTGTTTCTCCGGGAGTGTTTTTCTTAGCTTGAGAGTGACTAAAACACATTGCAACGCTCAAAATGGAATTGTTTATTAAAAAGATGTTTTCTTGCAGGTATTCTGGTGCTGACGCAGGTCATTAACCCTTTTCGCACCATCCCACTTAACCTAAAAGACCAGTTTAGTCTTGCCTACGGTGGCTTGCGAGGTGCCATTTCTTTTGCGCTGGCGTTCACACTCCCACACAGCATTGTCCACAGGCAGCTCTTCATCACAGCCACCATTGTTGTCATCCTCGTCACTGTCTTCTTTCAGGTAAGGGAAGACTATTGTGATTCAACAAAAGAGGTAACTTTTTACCATGTGTGCCCTTGGGTCCTGAGGGGTCATCATTGGTTGTTGCTCTCATCTCCACAGGGCATAAGTATCAGACCCCTCATTGAGTTCATCAATGTCCGCAGGACCAACCGCAGTCTTGACAACATCAATGTGGAGGTCCACTGTAGGGTATGCTATTGTGTTTGTAGTACACTGACTGGTTGAGAGTACTGCATGTGTGTATGTGGGGAGTTTATTAGTGTTGTTAATGCTCGGGCATTTTCCCTCAGCTCATGGAGCATACCGTCGCTGGTATCGAGGACCTGTGTGGACAATGGAGCCATTATTACTGGAAAGACAAGTAGGAATGCTGTCTTTATTGCTTCTACTCAACTACGAGGGCTGTTACAGTACTCTGTCTGCAGCACAAAAATCAATTAAGAAAGTGCAATTAAATAATTGATGTATTCGTTAATTGGGGACAGGTCAGGATAGTCTAGCAGTTAAGTTGATCAACTCCAACCCACCAACCTCTACATGCTCTAACAGTTAGAATCCTTGAGCATTTTCACTTGTACAGTACTATTTTGGAAACACATCAACACATTATTTTGTGTGTGAACTTAATTGTTTTGTGGAAAATATATACCACTACACATACAGTAATATGTTCTTTAGTTACACAAAAATATTAGAGAACTGAAGACAGGTTTGTGAATTTTTGAAACTGAATTGCCCCCCCCCCCCCATTTCACACATTCTCAATTGGCAACAGGTCAGGACAGGACAATCTAGCACTCGCACTCTGCTTCAGCAGTAATGTACTTCTAATGTGTTCAGAATGTGTTTTTCTGCTGTCCTGTTGGAAAATACAGAGATGTCCCTGGAAAAGATGGCACTGCAAGATAACATTCTGCACAGATTAGAGGTGCATGCTGGTATAAACAGACCGTGGTTGCTAGACTGGCCTGCCTGCATTGCTGACCTGTGACCTGTCAATTAAAAATGTTTGAGTGTTTCCAATATAGTGCAGGGTGAATTTAAAAATCAAAATGTTTGTTTATTCTATTATTAGCATTAACCATATATCATAACTTTTTCATAATAGGGGTTGTATTTGCAGTCAATAATCACAATATCAAGAAAAAACATCTTGAAACTCCTAACTCTGAGGATTAACTACAAGTATAAATAGAAGACTGTGTGCTCTAGATTTACTTTCACAGCACTATTGTGTTGCCTAGAATACGGTGTCAGGTTCAGATTCCTCTATTTACAGCATGCCTGACATTCTTCCTCCTTGTATGTACAGTTTTCAGTATCACTTTAGCCCCCCTTGCCCATCTTGCACCAGGTTCAATTTGAGTTGTTCTGTCCTATTATCTTCACGATTACTTTGTCATCTTAGTTTCGTCCTCTTGTCATTCATTGTAACATAGCAGATATCTAGTGAGACAGGTTTTTCCAGTCACGGAATCAATGTCAAGCATTTAAGTTGGTTATAGTTTTACCCTTAGAGTGTGCATTGATTAAATTGAGAGAAAAAAATATATATCTTTTTATCATATTTCACACAGCAGTTATCTCACAGGTCTTCTCTCAATCGTAGGTTCTTGAAGTTTAACAACCGGATCCTTCGTAAGATTCTGATCCGGGACAACAGGGCTGAGTCCAGCATCGTAGCGCTCTACAAGAAGCTGGAGCTCCAGAATGCTATGGAGATCCTGGACACGGTGTCCGGAGAACTGAGCACTTCCTTCGTTTCGCTGCAGTACGCCACCTTCCATCAATGCAGCCGCCGTTCCATCTCCACAGCCGCGTTCTGTCTGTGGCCCGTTAGCCGCTGTGGTGCCTAAACAGTCTCTGTCATCTGTGTCCCAGTGAAGAGAGAAAGAGCTCGGAGAAAGCCAAGAAGATGTTTGTGGCTGATGACTTGAGAAACATGCGTGATCTCCTTGACAAGAACATGTACAGGATCAGGCAGCAGGTGAGGAGCATTAGTTCGTTTTTTATTAAAGGTCATTTAAAAATTAATATACAACTACAGTTTATCTATGTAAAGATATAGTGGAGCGATGGCGCCCTGAGTATAGAATCACACTCTGTGTGTGTTGTAATCCGAGCTCATCTGTTCTTTGGTTTCATAGCGTGTGTGTTGGTCACCACGCATTTGTTTTAGTCTAAGGCGCTCGTGCTCTATAGCAGAAATGTCATATAGTCACTTCTGAAATAACTGCAGTGTATTAAGTGTAAAATCAATGTATTAATAGCCAATGTAGTTCTCTGTAATAGCGCTGGGATATGAGTCATTTACAGGGTTTTGGTAAAGCTATGCTTCTTGCTGCTGTGTGTACCCGAGGAACTGAAACTCACATGATATTTTGCATAGCCACAGGCTGTTGAGCATTTCCATTAGTGGTGTCATCCTATGAAAAGTGATCCCAAGTCTTTGATGTGTTTATCTTTTTTTTTTTTTTTTTTCCTGCTAGTGAGATAGCCTTGTTAGGACAAATAATTGTTCCTCTTACGTTCAAAATTGTACAGTAGCTACAAAGCCTACACACAAGTTTGACTGTTAATTTGTTAATTGTGAATTTAGTCTGACTGAATATATATGTAGTATTTAGTTTAGAAAGCAGTAGAAAATAAATTAATATTCTCTATTTATCCTTGGCAGGTAGGCTACTGTACACAATTTGGGTGGATACATTTTGTTGAACTTAACTGCCAGAACTGTGTAGGACAATATAAACCTTATTATTTGTGTGTTTAGAGAAAGGTGGTGCTTGTTTATTCAAGGTCTACCTAATGGCGTCAAAATAGGGCTGCTGATAGCGCAGGTGCTAATGTGGACATGCGGACAATTGTCCCATTGTGTGTACAATGGGACAATCACACAATGCATGGAGCTTGCATATTTTGTATTATCTTACGTTAAGCTGTTAGCTTGCATCCAGTTCTGGCTGTGGGAAAACAGTTACAATTGTAATTGGCACACGTATACATTTTGAACACCAATTTTGTTTTACACTGTAGCTTTCAGCTGGCGACTAGCGGTGATACTGTGCCTTGTGGCTGACACCATGTGCTCCTTCTCCATTTCCTGTTTAAGCAGACGGTGTCCTACACCAGGAAGTATGCCTTGCCCAATGACACCCAGACCAGGGAGATCCTGGTCCGACGCCACGCCAGCCTCCATCACACACTCCGTCCTGGCAGCTTCAGCTCGCCGGTATGGAGGAGCTGGCAGTGACATATTTGGGAAGGGGGGATCTGTTTACAGATGGAGACCCCATGTTGACAAAGGATGTATCAATACATCTTTATTCTTTCTGCAGCAGAAACTCCTGTATACAGTGGATAGACGAGCAATAGTCATACACAATTAACCAAATACACAAATTACTAGGTCACACGTTATTTATGATGGTCAGCATTTAATAGAGTAATGGCCAAAAGAATAAAGGAGTTTGTGATCCTTTGGTATTCAGAAGCACCGCCCTGAGAAAAACCTTCCAATTGTATCCTCCAAGGAATTGCCAGGGCAACTGGCATTTCTAAGCACATTCCTATTGAAGATTTCATTAATCTTTAGGTATTAGCAAGCAATTAGCCTCGGGGTGACCCAATGACTTTATTGGCTAATATTTGTGTTGTAATTTAAATCTATATGAACTCAAATAATATTTTAGTATTTGTCAGATCAAATAACTACCTTGTTTTTCTCTCCTGAACTTTGACTTTGTTTGGTCTCTCAGGTGATGGCAACACCTCAGAAGTTTTTCTCCTTGCCTGTTGGGAGGAGTCTGGACTCAAAGTTGAGTCTCAAGAGACGAAGCCATGCCAGTAAGCTTCACAAATAACGATTTTGAACCAAATCACACACAAATAAGTGTCATAACGGTCTTGTCTCTTCAAACAGATATTTCTTGATACATGTATATGTACGTTTTCTGGGTACTTTTTGTTTTTATTTATTCCACGTCTCTATTGTATTAATGCATCTTGTATGTATAAAAAAAAAAACAATACATAAATATATGAAATAAAAATATTTCAAAGAAGTGAGTCATAGTGCATGTGCAGTATACAGGGGTTTGATACCCTGTATTATGTGAGTGTTATTTAATATCTGATGGTTCTGGAGGGATTATGGTGTCATATCACATATGGGACGGGCCACAGTTGACTAAATCATTCATGTTTGTTAGTTCATACCATTGTCTTGCATGTGCAGATTCACATTGCAAATAAAACATGATCTGGCGGTGATTTAATCATTTAATGTAACAGGAGGTATCAGAAACCTATTCCCTGTGTCTGTGTTGAACCCAGGTGACGACGAGACCATGTCGGAGGTGGCCTACCCCTCCAGGCGCGCTAGGTTTGGACGGTCAGGCCGCTCACCCTCCTCCAGGGCCGCTGTTCCCATGAGGCGGATTCCCTCGCTACGAGAGGCGGCCTCTTTCGACGTGCTGGACGAGAGTGGCAGGACGGGGGGCAGAGGGCCCGGCCACTCCCGCGGCCCTGTCGCCGGTCACGCGGACTCTTCCGCAGACCAAGGCTTTTCTGACAGGTCTACGATGGGTGTGGAGCATCCCTCACCTCCCCCACCCCCCACCTGGGCCGCTGAACCACGAGACGGTGGGAACAGTAGTGCCCGTAACCCACTGCTCAGAAGGCCTCCGAAGAAACTGTAGAAGGCCTGGGGCCTCATTAGGTTTACGCATGAACTTGGTCTTAAAGTGTATCTGTATGACTTTCTACCACTAGGTGTCACACTGAGCGCAGCAGCATCTCAAACCAAAACAAATGCTCCTTGGACCACACACACACACACACGCAAACACACACACACGCACGGCCAGTCGGATATGAAAACAAATAACTGGGCCGCTGAACCAAGAGCGGCCCAGATTACCACACAGATTAGGGGCTAAACCCGCACACAATTGTAAAGGCACATTTCTTTGGGAGACGATACCTATTTATAAGCCATGGCTGATCATGCTCAAACGGAATTCCAGTCTCTGAAAACTCTCCCATCTAAAAGCACTGTTTTCAGTGTTAGAGATACACAGCCATGGTTATTTTTTAATAATTTGACACAGAACATTGCGTCCTCCTGTTTTTAACATCAGAACACCTTGTGTGAGGAATTAATTCGTCACACCTTCAATTTATAAATCTTATCAAATTGTTTGTAAAGCTAATGCAATATTCATGAGTGTGTCAAAAACCCCCCTACAAAACCAGCAGGGAAATCACTGACGTCTAGACTGTGCGTCAAGATACATTCCAAGCCTGTCACACCTGTTACACTTGGTAGCAGCTGGACTGCTATGATGGCACCAGGATTTCTTGGTCAGGCTCAGTGAAGTCACCAGCAGAAGTACCTCTTTGAACACTGGAGCCAAACCATATGAAACCATCTGCACCACAGCTGGGAACCAACAGAATATATGCTTCTCTGACTATAGATGATATTTTTGTTATGTTGTTGCAAATACTGTGGTGTGATAATTTTAATTAAAACTAGAAAACAACTTCATATCCAATAATTTTTTCTTTTCATTCCAACAGCTCAATAGCATAACAATGTGTGAATGTATGCAGGTACATATTGTGACCACTGTGTGGCACTATTGAATCATTGTCAGTCAAATGAACAACAGTACAACCTGTACATTTAACAAATATGACACAAATGGGTCCTTTAGGAAAGCGGTTCATGGGGAAATTTGTCTAGACCAAGATTCTTTTATTCACTTTATTGTATACATTTTAGAAGGCTGACTTTAAAAGGTATAGTAAGATAATGCACCGTCAAATTCACCAAATTATTGCAGTCTGCTAGTTTACTGTTCTGTGCACGCTGAAAAAAAATAATCTTGTACTCCTACACAGCCCTGGCTCCTAAAATAGGAACACAAACAAAGTGCTGCCGACCGGACACATTAGCCTAGTCATCCAAATGCATATGTGGGGGACAAAGCTTCTGAAGGAGCACCCTATGGCATTGAAGAGGTGTTTTTGTTTTGATTTGAGGTAGAATTTAGCAAGCATTTTCAAGAATTACTTACTATACCTTTAAATGAGCATGCAATATATTTTACCATAATTTGGGTAAACTTTGCATGGTCTATTAAACCTTACCATGAAAACAAACTATCACAAAATAATGTTAAAGTGGTGCACTGACATTAAAGTGAGAGACCTAACCTTAAAGCGCTTTTACTTCTACAGAAGAGTGTAGAAGTGATGCATTTTGGGAACCTTATAGTGTTCAGCAGAGGCGCGGGAAGGTGGGTGCTGAGGGCGCTGCAGCACCCCCAACTTTTGACTGGCTGGAGCTGTAGTGCAAAG
>JAODUE010003871.1:0-10926 GCA_027564755.1 Amblyopsis hoosieri
CTCGCTGAGCCAGCCTTTACCTGTGTTCTATAGTCTCCCTGAGTCAGCCTTTAACTCTGTTCTATAGTCTCACTGAGCCAGCCTTTACCTGTGTTCTATAGTCTCCCTGAGTCAGCCTTTAACTCTGTTCTATAGTCTCACTGAGTCAGCCTTTACCTGTGTTCTATAGTCTCGCTGAGCCAGCCTTTACCTGTGTTCTATAGTCTCCCTGAGTCAGCCTTTATCTGTGTTCTATAGTCTCGCTGAGTCAGCCTTTACCTGTGTTCTATAGTCTCACTGAGTCAGCCTTTACCTGTGTTCTATAGTCTCGCTTAGTCAGCCTTTAACTCTGTTCTATAATCTCGCTGAGCCAGCCTTTACCTGTTTTCTATACAGTTGCGTTTTGATCTTCAATTCAATAGTGGGGCTAAATAAAATAATTAGTGTAAATAAAATCTTGCCTAGTAACGTAGGGTATTGATTGGTACTGATGCGCTGTGTGTGAGTTAGAGAGAGAGAGAGAGAGAGAGAGAGAGAGAGAGAGAGAGAGAGAGCTTTCATTATCGATAGCTGTCTATTTAATACTACACACAAACTTCGCACCACAAAGATTAACATATCTCCACAAACAATTGGTTTACACCAAATCACAGCTGTGATCAATACTGAGCCGTGATCAGTACCGTAGCCTGTTTTTACACACTCTCTGATATTGGTCCGACTGAGTAGGCGTACCTGTTATTCTTCCTCCTTCCAGGGCAGCGACGTAACCCTTTCTAGTGGCAAAAAGCAGGCCTACCGGTAGCCGAATTTCATTGAAGGAAAAAAATCCCCACTTATTTAAAAGGCGATTCCATTTCCTGCTCCTGCAGCAGCAAAGTTATAATATTCCGTGGCTGGTGTGGTCACCATTGCGATTTATTTCGAATTTCTCCTGCAAACTTTCTAATATGTCTGAAGAGTTTCAAAAATGTTCCCAAGTTTCCCGAGTTAGCTGAGCAAAGAAAATGTCACCTACCCTCGTCTCTCTTGTTTTCGCGCCAGACAGAGGACATACCCAATCAAATTAGAAAGATGAGATGATGCTTGTGAGTGGGGAAAATACATTTTATCCCCAGGACCATCAAATCCGTGTGGCCTACATCGAGCAACCTGCACATGCGCGTAAAGAACCAAATACACACTGCATGTTTAACAGAAGCACTTTTATGAAGAATACCCACTTCTTACTTGCTGTGGAGTGAATGCAGATCGACGCAGAAAGCAGCAGAACAGAAGCTAGAACAACATTAACTAAAATGTTTATTGTAACACAAATGATGTCATTTATGATAATAGATGGTGTTATATTACTAGATAATAATTAAGATTATATATTTATATTATACTTTTACACTATAATAGACAGCATTTATATAGTTATTACAGTATAATTTGAAGGTATTTATGGTAGGGCTATGCCCCACTTGCCCCATCTAAGAAAAACGCAGTTGGTCCTATAGTCTTGCTGAGCCAGCCTGTGTTCTGGTGTAATGTCTGGGACACAGGCTGGCTACCTGCTATCAAGCAAGGAGTAATAAGTAAATAGTGCCGTATTACAATTCCTGAATAATTAGCCCAACACTGTTGACAAGTGAAACTGTGATCTGCCGGTAGCAGGATACAAGTTTTGTAGTTCTAATCCAATTCCAACGCTATATAGACCAGCTTTACTTTAAGCACAAGTTGCTTATTATGTATACTAATGAAATGACGATGCTTAGACTAACTGAACAATTAAAAAACCAGAATGCAATAAAAATGTACTTTAAGTTGGATCATTTCACTAAATGACTAACCCTGCCTTCAAATAAATATACATGCACCTATTAAAGGTAGAGTCTGTGATTGTAAGCTAATTGTAAGCTAATACATTTTCGTCAAATTCACCAAATATCTCCTAGCAGTCCTTTATTTTACCACTTCTATACCGTCCTGGTTCTGTACATAGGAACACCACTCACAATGACAACAACACCCTATAGACTTCGCAATGCATTTCAATATGTGGAGCAGAGCTTTGTTTTGATTTGAGCTTGAAGTTTGCAAGCGTTGTCGAGAATTAATGACTAACCCTGCCTTCAAATAAATATACTTCAAAATCAAATCACATTAGCTTGCTGTACAACAGGAACATTTTTTCTGATTACGTCAGCAAGGTCAAGTGGGTGTGCATAAACTTTCAAAGAATAACATTTCCCCTCTCCCCTATCATATAAAACCTGCAAGGGGTCAAATCTGTGATGCTGCATAAACAGAGCTGGCAAGCAATGACCTGCAGGTGCAAAGCATTCCTCCCCTTTTTCCAAAACACCCAGGCTGCGAAGACCATTGTCAGATTGTCAGACACACAGACACAATCAGAGTGAAGGATAGAAAAATACATGAGCACACTGCGGTGTTTTGCCTTGCCTAAATATGCTGTTTAACAAGGAAATAACGTTGACTTTCAGAGGCAAGACACTCATATGTCTTGTTTCCACTGGTGCTTTACACCGTCACTAGCGTCACACCGGTGATTTATGCTAATGTTGGCTTTAGACTTTCCTGTTTCGACTATCAAGTAGTACCACAGTTGGGGGTGGGGGTTAGCAACTGGATAGGAATGAGTAAGTAAATCATCAATGCCTAAAACGCCAACAAGCAGTTTCACAAGCACAAAGGTTGGTGTAACTAACATATTTGCCAAAAGGAAATGTTTTCATGTGCCTTGGAACATTAACTATAGCTACTGGCCCATGTAAATGCAAACAGAAACATTTATAGACTCTAGGGTGAAATGCCAGTGCTTGGCACCAGCGGAAACTAAAGCATTAAACATGTTGCACGTTGACTGTTGGTGATGACTACCGGTAATCTAATGAAGGCTTCTGCCAAATGCTTATTGTTCATGGCTAAAGACAGTCAACTGTGTACAGTAGAGTAGTTTGAGCAGAAGTGGAGTGCGTTGTCCAGGCAGCCATCACATCTGGAATGTGTGTAAATACAACTGGGTCAAAGTTCAGTTTTAACAACACGGTGGCACTCTTGAACAGTGTGTAACATCTGTACAAGCACAATGTGGTATTGTGGGCTCTATTTCTTGTACAAAAAGAGCAGAGTACTACAATTGTGAACTTGCGTGGTTTGCTACCTCAAATTGTGATCATGACTGCTGCTTACAGCTGCTAGCAAAAACAATAAATTCCAAACAGACAAGCAGTACGTTCACTTTAGGCCATATCACGTTTAACATGATACATTTTAATCTGTCATATCTTTTATGCTTTAAATTAAAATTCTAGGGTGCAGATCAGCCATGTATTCTGCAAGGTAAAGGTGTGTGGATAGATTGCATTCAAATACTAAAATAAAATTAGTTAATATGTTAATTGAGAAAATCACAAAGGCATACAGGCCTACTTGATTTTGAAAATGAATGAAAGTTAATCAGCATCCCTAAGAGACTAAATTTATCTTAAAAACAAAGAGGAAGTTTAAAAAGAAATTTCACCACTAGAGGTCGCTAGTGTCTGCTTGTAAAAACAAATGCCTGCCAACTTCCTTCAGCCTAGAGCGCTAGAAGCAGCGCATGGCTCACTGGTACCTGGGTATGGCTTACAGCAGGCAGTAATACAATGTTCTGAACAAGGTATTGTCAGTCATTCCGTAGAAAGCTTGTTGATACTTTTAATTCTATAAAAAACAAAAACCCCTCTCCCTTCAACGCCATGGGTGCTCCGCCCTACACATTGGACACGCATTACCAAGGCTGGGATAGTGTTGTGTGGTGTGGTCTGCACCAGCTTGTTTGTGTTCCCATGTACAGAGCCTGGGCTGTGTAGAAACACCAGACAGATCTTCAGCCTCCACACAGGAGGAAGCTCGCAGACATATTCTCAGAATTTTACAATGTGTATTCGCTTACAATCCCTGACTATACCTTCAATCCTCCTTTGTCTCCCATCTTGCAAAACAAATAACATGACAAGGCATGATGCTTATTATTTGACTCTCTGTTTTTCTTTTATTCATGTTTTACATCCTATCTACAGTAATATAGGCAGTTTGATTTCATAACATAATGACAATAATGACAGCTGTGATGGTTGATGGTGTATGTGCCTACAACAACTCCATGGGTTTAAACACATTGCTAAGTGACTACAATCGAACCAAAAGTCAATGGCCAATATCCATTCACTTGTCCAGGTGCATTCGTGGCCAAGATCGCCCGTCCCCAGAAGCGAGCGGGTGCGATCCAGTTCAGCCCCCAGGCCGTGGTGGGCCATCACCAGGGGCAGACCTGCCTCATGCTACGTGCCATCAACCTGCTCCAGCGCCCCCTGGTGGACGTGCGGGTCAGCGCGGTGCTGTACGAGGAGCGCGACGGCCAGGCGCTGCACCAGACCTCGTTGGACTTCCAGCTGGACAACCTGGGCCACCTGCCGTGCCCCTTCTTCATCTTCCCCCTCACGTTCTATCACCCGCTGGACCGCCACAGCCCCTTGTACCCGGCGCTGTGCGAGGGCACCGTCAGCCACTTTGAGCTGGTGGTGTTCCTGTCGGCCTCGCAGGAGGGCACCGGCGACACCTGCCAGAAGAGAACGTCCTACCTGCGCCAGGAGATCCAGACCGACCGCCGCTTCGTCCCCGTCATCGGCCTGGACGCCCGGGGGAGGTACAAGGTGAGCGGCCAGCACTTTGACACAGCCCACTCCAAGGAACACCTCGACAAGGACTGTGTGGTGCAGATCAACGGAGATGGAAGTGACCGGATGGAGTGACGGCCACGGGGGGGGGGGGTTCGACTCGGCAACGCCAGAGTTGTAGGGCGCGGGGCAAAGCAACCATGACTGGAAGGAGTCGTATGTAAAAGATGATTTGTATATTCTTAGGAGGGTGAAAAGAGCAGGTTTTTAGTGAGAAAGGGACAGAATGCAATGACTTTTCTATATCGTCCTCATAAAAAGGCGTTCATTGTTGCAGATCAAAGATGTCTTCCACTGACATGTATGGTACAACTAGTGAACCAACAGCATTAGACTGGTTGGTCTATCAACATGAGATGTCCATTACCAATAAGATGAGGTATGATATTTCACTGTCAATGTTAAGATGTTCTATGGTTATTCAAGGGGAGCTTTTTGGACACAGACTTAAATGTCTAATGCTCCCCTATTGGTATATCTAACAATAGACTTACATAATGTGCTGGTGAAAATCAACATATGCCTGAATATTGATTTCTAGAATATTATTGACTATTCATTGATTTGTAGACTAATGCCTTATTTTTTATAAATCATCTCTAGATATGTCAATCATGTAAACCAAAGATTAAACATGCTATGCTCAATTTTGTACAACAATAAAATGATGTAGCACTTTAGGAGGAAACCTTTAGGGCCTTTCACACTGCGCTTAGCCCGGGACTAACGGCAGTTTTATAATGTTCTTAGCCCGGGGCAAACGGCAGTTTTATAATGTTCTTAGCCCGGGGCAAACGGCAGTTTTATAATGTTCTTAGCCCGGGGCAAACGGCAGTTTTATAATGTTCTTAGCCCCGGGGCAAACGGCAGTTTTATAATGTTCTTAGCCCCCGGGCTAAGAAAGAGTTCACACTGGGGCACAATCCTGGTGCACTCCAAAGTGGGCTAACCCCGACCTTAGCCCTGGACTTGCTGGCCCCTGCTCCAGAGCAGGGTTAGCCCAGCGTTTGCAGGGTTAGCTCCTGAAATTTGACTAAACCCGGGGCTAAAAGGTGCCAGTGTGACTAGTATAGCCCTGGGTTTAGGTTAGCCCTGGGTTAATAATGTGTGTGTGAAAAGGGGCTAAGGTAGTCCCGGTTTAGCGCTTAGCCCAGGGCTAAAAGTACGCAGTGTGAAATGCCCTTTGAGTACTTGTATGTGTTTGCATTTTCCCTTTAAACGTAGTCGTCGTGAAGAGTGAAATCACTGCGTTACTTATGTGGTTTTAAAGAACAAAATCATGTAAAGCTAAATAAGAGAAGAATTGTGGGGAAAATATCTAAATGTATCACACATACTGCAATGCCTTGTACAGTGTACATTTCATTAAATACTTATTTTCTAAACAATCTTATAAGAATTATCTACAGATCTGCAAATGTGTTATTTTGTTTTAAATGGTTGATCCTTTTATATGTATTATATATATTTATACACACACACACACACACATATATATACACACACATACATACATATATGTGTATATTGTCTCCTCTCTTCCTTTACAGGGCTGGGTAGGTAACGGTTTTAATGTAATCAGTTACAGTTACTAATTACCAGACTAAAATTATAATCAGTAACGTAAATTTTGGATTACCTAAATTTAGTAACATAATCTGATTGCTTTCCATTACTTTTAGATCACTTCACACATAAACATTGTTTTTTGAAATGCCATTCAAAGCAATTTACTGCTTTGGTACGGCAAATCTTTAAAAAAATATATTTCAACAATATTTTACAATATTCTTGTGACCGTTTATGTTGCTCAGGGGATAAGATGAAGGTAGAACTGTATTTCAATTATTGATTGACGTTAATGAAAGGTTAATAAGAAAGGTTAATAATTGTTTAATGCATTTTTTTTCTGCAAACTTCCTTTTTATATTTGAAAGTAGTCTTAAAAGTAATCATCTAATTTAAAAAAAAGACCTCTAATCTGATTCCACTACTTTTGCTGGTAACTGTAATGGATTAGAATTACTGTTTTTTGTAATCTGATTACATGTAACAAATTACATGTAATCTGATTACATGTAACCAATTACATGTAATCTGTTACTTCCCAACCCTGTTATTTTCCTGGAAACCAAACAAAGCTACAACAGGAGAGTCATCTTTATTAATGCTCCCACCTAGTGGTTATTACAGGTACTGGTCCAGAATTGGGAAGTTTGATAAACTTGCTAAATGTTAATATCGAATGTAGTTAAAGTTAATCTTATAGGCTGTTAAAGGAGATAAAGCGTGATAGGCAACAATGACACAGTTCAGTTAAATCTCGCTTTCTTTTTAATAATTATTGCTGATTGATGATCAATAGCGCTTGAGTTAGAGGGGGACTGATTAATTAACTAATAAATGAATGACAATGATTGGAGTGGATGGGCAGCCCTACACAAAACAAAACAAAATAGGTCTATATGCTGGACACAGAGTCATGTTATTTGAACTAGAGCTTTCTTGTAGAGCTTTTGACAAATTCAGTCTCTTGGTTAATATTCTTCCTAGTCATGAATTTATAATAAAAACTTTTCAAGCAGTATGTGCAGCCTATGTCTTTGAAAATTATTGGTCTAAACTATATCTGATGATGATAAAAAAAAGGTTATTCTAGACTAGAGACAGGAAACATGATCCTTCAAGATATCTTTTTTTATACTTATTACAATATTATGACATTCTACCACTAGATCTCACACTTGAGTGCATTAGCATCTCAAACAAAAAAGAAACAAAGATTAGAGCTCAGATTACAACAGCTCTCTGCTCAGGACTACACTAAATCTTTTTTTTTTAATCGTCTTTATAGATTTTATTTTTTGCATATGTTAATGTTTAAACTATAATTTAGATAAATTAGATCACCAACACTCAATTTCTCAAGATTGCTTATTGTTTAATTTCAGCAAAAGGGGCTGATTCAGAGATCAGAAAAAATGTAAATGTACAATTTGATTAATATCTAGACAAGCTTTTCTCTGTTAACTGGATTGTAATACCAATAGTGAACATATCTGAATTACATGTATCTTCATTATTATATGTATAATTAGTATGCGTATAATGGAATGAAATTCTGACTAATATGCACATACATGATTCAAGAAACCTCTAAGGAAGTAAAATATATGTTTAATGTGTGGTTGTACGGACAGTAATTTAGGCAAGTCCACAAAGTCTCTCACTTATTTCCCACAATTTCTTAGCTGTAGCAGGGTCCTTAGCTTTGGGACAGGCATCCTTCATGGCACAGTTGGAGAAATAACATCCACTGAAGGCTTCCAGACCCTCCTGAAGGGCACAATGGAGGGTGGTCTGTGCCCCATCAACTGGGTTCTTGAAGAAAAAACCTTCTACAAGCTTAACGAGAGCTTTCCACCATGAGCTAGTGTTTCGCATGAGCTCGGTCTTGATCACCCCTGTAGAAAAGTGTTATTTGAGATAAATAATAATAATACATTTTATTTATAGGTGCCTTTCAAAGCATCCAAGTTCACCTTTACATAACAAAAGTAAATAACAGTGTAACAATAAATCAATTAAATTAACTAAATAAAATGAATGATTAAGAGAGGCCGAAGGCTCTAAACCCCTTGGTGGTCAAACGGGCGGGGGGTACAGTGAGGTGAATGGAGGAGGACGACCTGCGAGTGCGTTGATGTGAAGAAGGGCAGTGTGAGGCAAATGGCCAAATTGTAGATATGACTTTTGATACACCATAGCGAGTAATGTACTGACCTGGATGGAGGCTGTAGCACGTGACCTTTGTGCCCTCCAGTCTCCTAGCAAGCTCACGGGTGAAGAGGACATTGCATAGCTTGCTATCACAATACGCCTTTAAGGTTGTTCTATAAGAGTTTCCGATCGCCAAAGCTTTGTGTTTGTTGATGCAGTTGAAATCGATGGTTCCAAACTGATAGACAAACGAAGACACGTTTACCACACGGCTCGGGCCACAGGCCTTAAGGCAGTCTAGCAGCAGGTTGGTTAACAAGAAGTGGCCAATATGGTTCACGCCAAACATCATCCCCAGATTGTCTTCGGTTTTACCCTGCATGTAAACCCCTGAAAGAGACGAAAGACATAAACTGTATTAAAATATAACACAGAATTCCCAGTCCCAAAATGTAACATACTCAGACACATGGGATGCTATAGAAAGGTGGAGACATGAGATATCTTGAACCTTCAACGATCTATTATAACACGTATTGTCATGTAGATATTTACAGAAAAGGTTTTACTTGATTTACAAGATAAACATTTGTATATTTCAGTGTAGTTGATCACAAGACCACGAGGGTTATACCCTATACATTAAGGCTATTCAACTCCGGTCCTGGAGGGCCGCACCCTGCATGTTTTAGATGTCTCCTTGCTCCAACAGGCCTGATTCAAATGGGTTGTTACCAGGCTTCTAACAACCTAATCAGGTGTGTTGGAGCAGGGAGAGATCTAAATCATGCAGGGTGCGGCCCTCCAGGAATATACTGCGTTGACATTAATGAAAGGGAGAACAGCTGATTAAGAGGTCGAGGAAGACCCAGGACTAGGTGGAGAGATTATATCTCCACACTGGCCTGGGAACACCTTTGGATCCCCCAGTCAGAGCTGGTTAATATGGCACAGGAAAGTAAAGCTTTGGGTCCTCTGCTGGAGCTGCTGCCCCCGCGACCCAACCGCGGATAAACGGTCGATGTTTAATGATGGATGGATGGGGTTGTCCTTCTTCAGACACGCCCTGTAGATTCCCAGTAGGTAATTAACCTGGATGTGCAGCACATTGTGATCCTTGAAGCTCCTAGATACAGATAATCTTTGCTAATGCACATTTTGTCAATGTGTGGGGGAGCTTCTGAGGGAGTTTGTTTTGATTCAAGCTCGACGTTAGCAAGCGTTCTCAAGAATGACCAACCATTAGCAAGCGTTCTCAAGAATGACCAACAAAACTGACCTGCATTGTTTACGAGTATGTCCAGTCTGGGCTCGGTCCTCAGGAAGGTTTCAGCAAAGGAGCGAACGGACATCAAGTTACCCAGATCCAGCTGCATCAGCACAACATCATTGCTCCTGCTCTCCTGCGGCCAAATCAAGGATCTTAAAGTGGAACTGCACCCTAAAATGTGTGTTGTTGTTTGTTTGCTGTAAAATAAGTAATATGACTGATCTGTGATGAGACACATCAATGCTGGTGTAATTCATGGTATTTTATGGGCACGTAATATCCGTTCACCCCAGGACCTGGCTGGTTAGCAACGGTACACTCCGTCCGCTCATACTACATCAAATTAAAACGATAATGTTCATGTTAATGAGGTCCCCCTTGTCTCTCAGCCCCTCCCCTCCCCTCATTCAGCTCCTTGAATACTTTTTCAAAGTTGTAGTAGGTGGAAGTCAGACTCAGAGCTGGGGTTGCAGCTACACTTTAAAGGTAAAGTCAGACTCAGAGCTGGGCTGGGGTTCTCAGTTACACTTTAACTGAACTGTTCCAGGACAGGTTGATAGGCCGTCTAACTATGCAGTAACATGGAAACGAAATGTGGATACAAACATTTATATCTCACCTTCTTGACTTCATGAAGAGCAATCTCTCCTCTCTGTTTACTGCGACAAGCCAAAATGACCCTTGCCCCTCTTTTGGCAAGGTCTATGGCTGTCTGCTTCCCTATGCCAGTGTTGCTGCCTGGAGTAGAAGAGGATATAAGTCTAACTAATAATTAACCCACTCATGTTCTCAAAACACATTAGACTTACCTGTCACAATCACTGTTTTTCCCTTTAACTCGGCTTTACTGGTACATTGTCTCCCTTTAACAAACACATTATGAAGAATATAACCAACGCCTACAGCTACACCGACAACCAAAAGAAAAGTAGACATCGCTACAACTAGTTCAGTGAGAAATAAGTCAACCGACTATACTGTAGACTACCTACACTTACTTTCGATGGCAGGTCTTTAAAAGACAGGAAGAACTGGAATTTCAGAAAATGTGGGTGGATTCGGTTCTCCTACACTTAATCATAAACCAAACAAGCTGAAAGCACACAGTACTATTATTTCATTTATTACACACACACACACACATATACACATATGTATGTACAGTATCTCACAAAAGTGAGTACACCCCTCACATATTTGCAAATATGTGAGCATATCTTTTCATGT
>JAODUE010003872.1:0-10926 GCA_027564755.1 Amblyopsis hoosieri
TTGTGTTGATGACACAGTGTAGGGCAGGCAATTACATTTCAACATGTGGGTTTATATGGAGACAGTAGGGATTAATGTAAAAACATGCATAATGTGAAAAAACAAATACTCGAATCCCATTATTTAAATCAAATACATACACAACAAACGAATACACAAATAATTGAATATTTGGGGCCAGCCCTATTAGAATACCATCTCTACCATCTCAGACGAGAATCCTGATTTCCCATCTCTATTGTGGATTTTAGTTTTTAGTCTGCTCTCAAGACTTAAGACGATCATGTCTAGGGTTGGGCTATACCTGTAGGAGGAGCGGGATGAAAGTCTCAATCTCCAGAATCTGAGCAGCTTCTTCCATCAGGATGTTGTCGTACTGATGAGGAAAGACAAAAAACAAAACATTTCAATAGGCAGCCGTCAACTGTGAGAGTGAACACATTGTGCCATGTTCAGGCCAGAAATGTTTCCTCTGCCGATATCTGTCCCCCATGTTCGTTTAGCTGCTCTTCATACAAGAGTAGAAAGAATTACCTTTTCTGCATATTAAGAAAGAACCACTGTTTCTACACAAGGGAGGCACTTATGCTCAGTGTTCTGCACTCCTGGGACCCAAAATATGTTTTAGAATTCATATTTTTGCCTAAAAATGGCCATTAGGCTATCAGAGTCTTGTTTGGTCAATAACAAACGTTACCCACAGGAAGAAAGATAAGTAATGCTTTCTTACTGTTGTCTTTAAAAGGACACAAATTAGTTTAATTCTACTAAGAGCAGTGCAATGAGAATGGGGGCAGATACTGACAGGGAGACTGTTTTTGGCACAACACCATGCTGCCCTACTTTGAATCCCAGCTCCACCAGGTCGTGGCGTTTAAGCGCAGCGTGTGTACACGTCATGGCAATGATTTTGGCTTCCTTCACCAGCAGGTACTTGGAGCGATCCAGCCCACTTCTGAGCAGCTCAAAGGCCCGGAACTCCTATCAAGGGACACCAGAGACGTTATACAGAAGATAAAGAGCGCTTTAACATTTTCTAACAGAACTCTATGGGAGAAGAAGAAAGGGCAAATATGGTGGTTGGAGGAAAAGAGCCAAATGTCTGCCAAAACTATATTATTGCAATAGTGTGGTTGCAATGCAAGCTGATGGCTGTACATGTACCTGTGGGAAAAGTGGCTTTAGAAAAAGTATTTGGGGCAAAATCACCAAACGTTTAAACTCCTGTCGAGGGGCACGTTACCCACTGAGCACTACATGCACATCTTGCAAATACAACTCAGAAGGCTGACAGGACATAAAAGAAAACAACTACCATTAATAGAAATCTGCCACATTAAATTACAGCTATAAAACATTTGGTTAGATGAATCTGTATTTATGGATACAGTTAAGTGTTTGTGACAACATGTTTTCCCCTGTTCTCAGGGGAGTGGGGTCACAGCGTGAACTCTCATGGCATTTACTAAGGCTATTTCTCAAGTATGTTGTAGATAATTATGTTTGTCACTCCCCAAAAGATGATGGATAAGAATAGAATCTAAGGTAGGACACAGTAATCATACAAACCTTTAGAGGAAAGAAAAAAAAGGTTAATATTCAGAGTAAGACAACATATACATCAACGTCAGTTAAATAATAAAAAAATAAAATGTTTTGAGGGGAAATGAAACACGTTCACAGATCCGCTTAAAAACATTTTTAATTTTTAATTTATTATTAAACACCTGAATTACTGGTGTTTATCATTATTGAAGTGCGTGATCTTGGAGGATTGTTTTTTAGATGCAGTGTGACTCCAAAATAAAAGGAGGGTCATGAAAGGAAGCCCCATAATAGCAGGAAGCCAGAGTATTTTCCGTCTTCCAATCATTAGCCCAACCGCTCTGCAAAGGCCTCTCATTGGACATCACACAAGTGCCCCCAAATCCCCTGGGGGGGCCTCAGGTGAAGATCACAGTGGGTGTACATTACTGCTCAATAGCGGCCTTCTGCACAGATACACTTACACGACTTCACAATAAGGAATGTGAGATTAGGTTCAGTTTTTCAAAAAGCTCTTGGGGGAGTGGGGGGTAGGAGGGGCATGCGTTCTATTTTCGGGTTACAGACAATGGCCGCGCGAGAGGGGGCAAGAGGTCTCGGAGGACCCCCGCGGGCATAAATATTGGATGCGCTACTATTTTAGCATTATACCAAACCGATGAAAACAGAATATTGATTGGGTTGGTGCTATTTTGAATCTCGTGGCTCCAGGAATGTTAAAGGGTGAAATGAGCTTCATTTCATTCAATAGCTGGAAGGTTTCGATTATATACGGCCCTATGGATAATGCACAGAGCAGAGGCGGTCGGGTCAGTGACCGCAACAGGACGGAAGCTGGAACAGGAGGATGTCCGCACTGGTCCACGCCGTCAGTCGTGGACAGCCAATATGTCCTCGTGATAATATGACGGGGCAGCCATTCAGAAACACCTCGGAAGAGGGAAAAAAAGCTAAACATGGTGCAGGATAGCAGAATTCCGCAGCACATCGCCTCCATCTCCCCGGGGGACAGCGGTGTCTCATAACAGCCATACGTAGCTCGCTGCAGCACGGGCGAGGCAGAGAGACACTGGCCTCTTTAGTCTGCGTGTGACCCGGTGAGATGCATCAAGGTCAATACTGGCGTAGGGACTTTACCTGCAGACAGGACGTTTATTGCTGCTCAAAGGCCTTTGTGGTGAATTGTGATCCCATAAAAAACTATCGTTAGCGCTATATACAGACATATGACACCAACAGCAATAAGAAAGAAACACTTAAAACTAAGTGAGAACTTGAGGGATAAACTACATGTTTTTATAGAGGTACACTTTGGAGAATCAAGCAAGAGTGAGCACATTCCCTTGAGAATCTAAGCAAGCCCTACGTCAGATTTAACCAATCAGTGCCTGCTTGTTAGCCTGGTGTAACTAGCAGAGGTCTTCAACAGGGGGTCCGGGACCCCTAGGGGGTTTCTTAAATGAAAATATAAATTAACATATACATTAACAATTATTTTAATGGATTAGTTAGTGACCTACTCTTATACATGGCACTATAGGCTGCCCTAGACATTGTTGGCAACTAAATATTTTATACCATATGTAATATGTGTGCCGTGTTTCTATCAGCCAAGGGGTTGAAGACGTTGAAGACCTCTGAACTAGACCATATTCACTTTGTGAATAGGTGTGGCCACGCTCCATTGGGAAGTGTTCGCAGTCATTTCCTCCTACTAAGCGTAGACCTCTGGTTGATTTCTAAACTATTGGGCAGCGGCTGAACCAATCGGCATTGCTACAATTGTTTTGATCACCTCATCTAGCTCTACCACCATTTGGAAACCCGCTCGACTTCATCGACCTCATCTTGTTAACCCACGCTGATTGGGCCGCCAGCAGGGGATGCTGTGCGAACAGGGATTGTAGACTGTAATCTCAACTAAATAAATTGAGTTGAGACCAATAATGGGGCGGAGCCAGGCTAGCTGCTTGTCCCCACCAATCACAATGAGTGTGCATGTGACTGATTGGTAGGGACAGGCCTACTTTCCTATTTTAGCATATTCTTGCACAATTCTCAAAACGCTGCCAAAATCCACTGCAAGTATCTCTCGTAATGTTCTTCGTTTATCAACAAACAATCAAGCGCAGAAATCCTAGCGAACCAGCAGGTGGCCAGATGAAGATCCATCAAATAAAATTAAATACCAAAAGGTATAATATAAAATGTATTTACAGTTTTGCAGAAATGTTGGCATTTGCAATTGTATGATAATAAAGTAGCCCAAGAAATAAAGGCTAGATAAATAGGAATAATGATACGAAATAAACACGTGAATGACTGTAACATGTTTAATAAATGCTATACACTTGAAATGTGTTCGTTAGACGCCCTAGTGTTTATAGAGCAACAGCTGCAGCATAGGGACATCTGTCGATGCTAACGCGCTGCACGCCCCCAGATAAGAGAGAGAGGCTGTGTCTGACCAATCACAGCTCAGCCAAAACAACCTGTCACTGTGGTGGATGGGTTGGGAGTTGGCAGTGACACTTGTGTGTGCAAAAAAAACAGGCTACACCGAGTATGCACAGCTGGCGCGCACGCACACAAGATGCAGAACCGTTTCCCTCAGACCGGCTGTAAATCGGCATCAGAACCCTGCGTGTGTTTGTGACCTGCTCACCTCCAGCTGGGTGAAGATCTTCCTGATGTGGCGGTAGCAGCCCTCTGCGATGTCCATGTCCTCCTCGTAAGAGCGGCCCTTGAACACAGGCTGGGGGGCGTTGGAGAAATACTTGTGGAAGGGGAAATGTGCCGCGATGGATTCCACTTCCACCTGCACGGCCTGCTTGGGCCTGACCTTGCTCATGTACTCCTCCCAGCGAGACATGACCTGTGGGTGGGGGGGGATTGGGGCACAGATCCCAGGTTTAGGAGCCTGGCTTTTCAGTGGTGACATTCTGAATAGGGATGCACCGACCGCTCGGCAGGAGATCGGCAGATCTCCACTCAAAATACGAGATCAGTGGTAGTCCGACTTGCCTTTCCAATAGCCGATATGAAAGACCGATCTTTGTTGTCAATTAAATGGCAATTCACCGTTAATTTGCCCTTTTCTTGATTTTATGCGTTAACCTGAGTTAATGCAAATTTATCTTAAATTCATTAATAATATATATAAATAGTATAAAATTGCATTGATAGATTTTACAGATTTAAGATCGACAATGAAAAAAAAGAAAGAAAAAGAACAACAGATCGGTGCATCACTAATTCTGAACGTCTTCTTTCTAACATACTTTAAATTCGCCTGTAGCCATTCCCTTACTGCAGTGGCACCGAGCTCTATAAATACCCCTGTGAATAGCGCCTTAAAAGCAGCAAGATGAAAACAGAGGGCTGCAGGGCACCTTGGTTTAATTGGTGGCACAAATGCATGCTAGCATCTGCTCATTACGGCCAACAAGCAGTTCCTTTTTTACATACATTTAGCTGTCAATCACACTGACACATAGACACACAACATGTGCAGCGGCGGAGATTCCACACAACTAGTGCTCACATGGCTAGACTGTTCCTTATCAGATTAACCTGGTAAGGAACTGTAGTGTTTGCATTGATATGAGGTGCAATTAAAGGTGGAACCGATATTGTAACAGTGAGCCCACATTAATATGCTGTTCATGATGGGAAACAACTGCTTGCAAAACAGCGGGGAGCTGTAAGGAAGAGTACGAGTTTGGCGTGGAAGGAGCGGTAGAGAGCATGAAACACTGGTGTGGGAGGGGCATTTGTAACTGTTTGGATAACAATGCAAACTACAGACACAAACCAAGGAATACACCTGTAAAAGTGGAATACCTGCTACTATAATTCTCACATTAGCCGTTAAAATGAAACTTCAGCCAAGTGTTTCACGGCGTACGCCAACAATTTGCGACGGTCCCTGCGAACCGGAGGCAAACCGTGATGTGCTGTCGCCTTGGTGACTGATTGCCATAGTGACGGATTGATTGCCTCGGTGAGAGACGCTACGCTTCGTGGCAAACGCTACCAGGAACAGCGGGGATGGCAGCCACGCCCACCGCTCCCCCTGCCGCAGACATCTATTTTTAGGGCCCTTCTAATGAAGAGAGTAGCACTGCAAGCAAGTCATTGTCTGCAGCGGCATGTTTTCCCTCTACCCGGAGCCGGAGCGGAGGGCGATAATTAGGTGACTGGAATCAACACAAAGGGATCATATCTGGGTATTTCTGCTGTCTAGGCAAAAAAAACACGAAGAGGTAGAGACTACAGAAAGGAGGCGTCAAGTGATGTCAGGATGCGATCGGCATTGAATAGATCTGCGCTGATAGAACCTGATAAACGCCTCCCTCGAGTGCATGCAGCCTTCTGGGTGTCCATCCACAGTGCACTGTTAGCAGCATACCGTGAATCGTTAGCCGTGTCCAGACACACTGAAACGTCAGGGCTAGTCAGGGTGCTGCCAGGCACAGTGGGCAGCTGGCTGAATGTGGGGGGAGAGCTACAATTTCATGGATCTCTCCCAAAAGACAAACTGGTGACCTCTATTTCAGCAGGACGAAGGGTGGCTGAGACTAGAGCTGAAACATTAAGCGACGCAAAATACTAATTTGGAGAGGATGCACTCTTCAAGACAATTCTATTTTATTTATACAGCCCGTTATCACATCAGTCTCAAAGGGCTTCACAAGCACAATTTTAACAAACGGCACCACCATGACCTGCTTTTGTGTGAAGGTATGATAAATAAATAAAAGCTTTAAGTTTCACACACACACACACACACGGCAAAAGCCTTTTTACCTGATAGAGGTAAAAATGGCCAGCGGTCTCACAGGTGTAGGAAACGTCTCCGGGGACGTCAAGGCTCTCCTGGAGACGGCCCACCTCTCGGAGAAGCTCCAGCCTCCTGGCGAGGACGTAGTTCACCCTCCCGTACCTAGGCTCACACACAGTTAGTTAAAAGGTATAGTAAGTCATGGTCGAGGACATAACTGCTCACTCAGAAGCTCCACCCCACACATTGGAAACGCATTGAGAACGTGATGTTGCTGCGTGCGCCCTGCACCACTTCGTTTATGTTCGTATTTAAGTTTTTTTTTTTTTTTTTTCAGCACACATAAAGAATGGTAAGCTAGAGGACTGCGAGGAGATATTTGGTGAATTTGACTAAATGTGTATTAGATAATTCCATAATAGCAAATATGGCAGTTGGAGGAAAAGAGCCAACTGTCTGCTTCATTAACAGCCAAACCTTGACCCATTAAGCCAAGCCAACAGTTGCACTTCTTCTACTAGCATGAGCAACTGTGGGGAAAAAACAAACAGCTTTTTAAACTATTTTAGGGAAAAGTCACCAAACTCAGATCAAATATATCAGATTTAGCTTGCGATTGCATACTCTCCCCCCATTCATTTAGATAGGGTCTTCCTAGTAACTGCCTGGAGGCAAGACAGCAGCGATAAAGGTCACAATATCACCCCCCCTGCTGACGTGGCAGTTTAGCTTGAAGCAAAGCTCTATAGCAGACTAGTGTTTACCTCTTATTAAAGTTACTCAGCTTGTGGGCAAGCAATGCAGTAGATTGTAAACGATACATTTAAATAATAAACAAGTATACATTATTTTAAAGTTTAACATTTCCCCCATAATCTTCTGTCAGGGCTATTGGCATGTTATTGGGCAGATAAAAACCACAGAGGTGGCAAGATGTTGGCAACAAGGCCCACCACACACACACACAGTGGGGGGTATGTGGTTTGTATTGTTAACACTGGAGGTAGGTTCTATTTTTAGATGCACTGCAAAGCTCCTCAGTCAGCAGATGACTCCAACACAATCACACCGTCCTGGGTTTGCCTGGTTAGAACAAATACTCAACTGAAATGGCCGGTGACCTTGTTTCTCAGGGGGACAAAATAAAACTGTAATCCAACTGGCTTTATATGATCCCTGACGTCAAGAACACGTATTTTCTCTGAGGTTTGACGAAGATAAGCGTAGCGTACTATATTAAACCTTAAAAAAGGTGTGATAACTGCTATTAAATAAAAGCTGCATAGCCTTTTATTCATGACTTTACACAACATTACTTTACTTTACACTCCAGGTCCAATTTAAAACAGCACAATCCCATAGAAGGAAAAAGGTGCAGGTGTACAGTGTAATTAACGGAGCAGGAGAACTGCCTTTGTTCGGCGTTTGTAGGCGAGCGGGCCGCTGGCTGCCATTATTCATCCCCGTATAAAGCGTTAATTAGAACTGCGGTTGTCTCCTCTCGCTGGTGTCACAGTGGTGGGAAGGCAGACTGGAGGCATGGAGCAGCTGGGCACCTCTCGTCTGCCTTTCAAAGTTCGGCTGTCTCTCCATTACTTAGCATTTAATAAGGCTTGCTAACATTTATTTATTTACATATGCTGTGTGTGTGTGTGCACGAACTCTACCGCATGCAGCTTTTCACAGTCGGCATACGTGCTCTTATGTATGATGTGCGCAAATATCCCTTTTCGCGCCCCGTTCCAAGCATCTGCTGAGAGCTTTAGGGGTGCAATTTGCTCAGTGCAACAGCTAAAGGGGTAATTAGCAATGTAGGCTTAAAATAGATGCGGCACAAAAGCCCAATTAATATCCAATGAGGCACAGCTATTTATATTCAAAAGCTTTTTCGTTGTTCTGGCTAGCTAAGGGGTAGCTAAAAATAAAACCCTTCTGACTCATCTGAAAAGTGTTGTGGAATTACGGTAGTAGTCCTAAGGCTGGAAATGTTTTGGATATCTCTCTCCTCTGCTCAGGTCTACGTCAAGATGTTTCCTGTCTGTGCCTCAGCAGCGAAAGGACTTAGTCACTGTTGCTCAAGGCACCACACACACGGTAGTAAACTTAAAACATGTTTTGGGCTATGCCTGTCAATGTTTATTCCATTCTTAAAAGGTCTAGAAAAGACCTAGCAATATTTCTCAGACTTTATTCTTCACTACAGCAGTTGGGAAAGCAACACATAGGGACGTGATATGTCGTGGCGTGGGGCAGTGGGTGGTGTAGCGACAGATCCCTGTACACTGGTCGAGAGGGTCGCTAGTCCTAGTGAAGATAAATCAGGCCCATGTACTGGCATATGTGAGTATCGAGTGACGCCAACTATGAGCTGGGGCAGCTGTGTTGCTTTGATATATCCATGTGTATGGTTAGGCCTTTGGCCAACTGTGCGTGTGTGTGCGTGTGTGTGTGCGTGTGTGTGTGTGTGCGTGCGCGTGTGCGAGCATCGGCAATAGTCCTCGGCAGTAATGTCGTCGCAGTTCGAAGTCGGGAGCACTTCCGGGTCTAAAATTGAAGTGAATAGGATCGCAGAACGGAATTTTTCTTATGGTTTCGTTTTGGGTTATGCTCCGGTTTTATTCATAGCTAATAAATTGAGCTCGTGGCTTCAGATATGTCTTCGTTTACAAGTGACATGCTGTTTGCTGATTGCAAAAGTAAACGTCCAGCGGAGCATACATGTTACAGCTCGATCTGGTAACATCTTGTAACATCTTGCTGTTACCATTTGTAACAGCAAGTTAGCTGTGTACAAGCTAGTAGTTTTGAATAAGGTACTATTTTATAGGTATTTTATATAAAACATAAATCGTTGTATACTTATTTTAGTATAAGTTGCTATGGTAACGTCACAGCCTGGCCTTTTACATTTCCCGCTGAGTGATCCTGCACCGGGAGATGTATTTTATATGCGCTGGAGCAATAGCAAAATGCTTAGTTTGACTACTTAGTGGTCTCTAAATGTGGAAACACCAGTAGTTTCCAGTGGGAATATGTGCCTTTGACAAAACCGCTAAATTTACAACATACAAGTTTATCACAGACCGTGGTAGGGAAGAATATAGAAGATTAGGAATACGCCATTCATTCAGATAGTGGAAAAAACACAGAAATCCTTATGTGCGCATAATGACGTACGACTGGTACAATGATTGACAGGGTCTATGGAGTCCAAGTCTGCAAGCACTTGACGTAGCCCCGTTATATGTACACACAGCAATGCATGCCATGCACCTGGCGTTAACACAGGGCTTCAAATGTTGTTTGTCCAACTGTCTCCCACCAGCCCTCCACACACTCACCTGCTGAAGTCCTTCTCCGTCTCAAGCGCCTCCTCCCCGTGGCCCAGACGCAGCAGGTGTCTCTCGTCAACGTCCAGCGCCATGATCTTCTCAAACAGCTGGTTCAGCGCCTGGTCAGGAGCACAGGGGAGGAGGGTTCGTGTTACCCGTATAAACAGTCGGCATCTAATACATGGCAGCTGCCAGCCTACAGGCTCCTAAAAGATGTCACGCAAGTGTTACGCAGACCGGGTTCATGTTTAAAATGACAGTTTGACCGTAATAAGCCATTGACGTCCCAAGTATAAATCTCATTTGAGGGTTCACGCTGACCTTTCTCTGACTAGAAATCTGAACTCCCATGACCTATAATGAACAATGAGCACGGCGACAATAAACAAACTGAAAATTAGTGTGGAGATATTTTGTGCACTAGTTTTGTGTATCACAAACTCCACGACCAGCGGCAATCCTTTTTTAGCCGCTTGCGTTTTTCGTTTGAAACTCATGAATGTTGTTGTTTACACGTACGGCACCACTGAAGAAGAATTAGGCATGCTTTTACGGCTCCTGTACGGCGATTAAGAGAAGAGCGGGATGTGGAGAGCTGTTCCACGCGAATAAGGCTTTACATAATTACATTCAGCAGCGAGGCATACGTTGGCTGAGGCTCCTTGAGGCAGGCTGCCGTCAGCGTAAAACACTGAGCAGATTACTTTGTGATTAAATATGGAGGGTGGAAGTGTGTGCCGCAGGGGAGCTTGGATTTTAATTTTTTCCTCCTGTATTCAGAATGGAACTTTTTTTCGCCTGATTAATGGGCAATTCTGAGCGCAGAGCCGTGAATTCTCCGGACAGCTTTAGCTGCGCTGGTTTATGTAATGTACGCTTCTCAACTGCACAAACTGATAGGGATAAAACACGCAACAGCCGAAAGTAGATGGTAAAAATGGGCACATTTAAAGTAAAGGAGCGCGATGTGGTGTTCCACGCTAAGTGTGCAGCCTGAGTGCTTCTTGTGCGTACCTGGTTGGAGTGCGTCACTATCAGGGTTCTCTGCTCGGGGAAGTTGTGGTACAGGTTGGAGATGATCTGGACAGCAACATCTGTCTTGCCTGTACCCGGAGGGCCTACAACCTGGAAAATATATATGAAAGAGAGAGAGAGAGAGAGAGAGAGAGAGAGAGAGAGAGAGAGAGAGAGAGAGGGGAGGGGGGGTGGGGGAAGAGAGAGAGAAAGAATGAAATAAAGAGGAGAGGGGGAGAGAGAGAGAGAGAG
>JAODUE010003873.1:0-10925 GCA_027564755.1 Amblyopsis hoosieri
GTATAGACCCACAGTGATACAGGTACAGTGTATAGACCTACAGTGATACAGTTAGAGTGTATAGACCTACAGTGATACAGTTACAGTGTATAGACTTACAGTGATACAGGTACAGTGTATAGACCCACAGTGATACAGGTACAGTGTATAGACCTGCAGTGATACAGTTACAGTGTATAGACCCACAGTGATACAGTTACAGTATAGACCCACAGTGATACAGTTACAGTGTATAGACCTACAGTGATACAGTTACAGTGTTAAGACCCACAGTGAGTACAGTTACAATAGTTACAGTATTATACCTACCCTGAGTGCAGTTACAGTGGTAAAGGCATGGTTATTCATTCTTGCTAACTTCGAGCTCAAATCAAAACAATATCGCTCCGCGCCATCGACTCACACATAGAAATGCATTGTGAAGCAAAGCTTCGTTGATACGGGCGATGTTTCTCACCTTGTTTATGTTCCTATTTACACACATGGCTGTGTACAAGTTAGTTTTATTAGAGTTAGGAGAACATTTTTATTTAGTTATTGTGAGTTATTAATAATAATAATAATAATAATAATAATAATAATAACATGATAATATCATGTTTTATTAAGTTTCTGATGGAGTAAAGAGGACATTTTTCTTAAATTAATCATTAATTATATATTTTTTTAAGTCATTACATTATCGTGGAATTCTGACACTGTTGGGTTCTACAAGCCTCTGTGTGATTGGCTGCGTGCAGGCTAAGCACCTCCCTTCCTCCCTGTGTGTGTGTGTGTGTGTGTGTGTGTGTGTGTGTGTGTGTGTGTGCAGGAGACCCCGCGGCGGAGGCGTGGTCCCAGTGGAGCGTGTGCTCGCTGACGTGCGGCCAGGGGTACCAGGTGAGGACGCGCTCCTGCGTCTCCTCCCCGTACGGCACGCTGTGCAGCGGGGCGCTGAGGGAGACGCGCACATGCAACAACTCTGCTGCCTGCGCAGGAGACCCCGCCATCATCAGCTCAGGTAGAGACCCCTCCCCCCCTCCCGCCATCATCAGCTCAGGTAGAGACCCCTCCCCCCCTCCCGCCATCATCAGCTTAGGTAGAGACCCCCCCCATCATCAGCTTAGGTAGAGACCCCCCCCATCACCAGCTCAGGTAGATACCCACATCACCATCAGCAGCTCAGGTAGAGACCCCCCCATCACCATCATGAGCTCAGGTAGAGACCCCCCCATCATCACCATCACCATCTGCAGATACGTTAAGTCAAGGGACACTTGTCTGCCTGTCTGTCTGTCTGTCTGTCTGTTGACAATGAAGATGATGATCTGTCAACACTTTCACGTTGAAGTAGTTTAGGTTTTCAGTCTATGTCACAATGGGAATGTACCTTTTGCGTGTGCGTGTGTCCTTCCATCCATCCATCCACCTTCTCCCGCCTATCCGGAGTTCACGACCCCGAGGTACTTGAACTCCTTCACTTGGTGTGCGTGTGTTTGTGTGTTTTATTGCTGGTCTGTCTTGAACTTAGCCTTGCGAGACTATCCTGATGTTGCATGCTTCAGGTAAATGTCACTGCGAAAATCAGTCTGAAAAGCCTAGGAATCATTGCAAATACGTACTAGAACTTACCAATCAGCATCGTATTGATTGCTATACTGGTGTGGTTTAAACTTGCCGTCATGGGACAAATTGAGGCCGTGGGTTTTCATTGGTTGAAGCCTCCATTCGTACTACATTACTGTAATAAAGTGCATGTTCTCTTTATGCGGTATGACTCTGAGCCACCAATGTCGACTATGACATTAAGCCCCGGGTATACAACCAAATGTTTGGCCTCTCGCAACGTTGGGTGTTGACGAGCACTCGGGCTGTATATTTGTCGCAGATGGATCTGCTATTTATGGTTAAATAAATGAGCTTTGGAATTTTTATGTGCACACATTATTACATGTGATCAATAATGTAAGTAAGATAGGACATATATTGCCGTCTGTAGAGGTCTTCAGCCAGTCGCACAAGAGCACTTGTCTGCAAGGACCGAATATTTTTGAGGTACGCTGACAGTCCGCATGGACTGCATGTGTGATGATCTTTACGTCACGATCACCATCCATCCACTTTCCGCCGATGCGGAAAGCAAACCTAGACCTTTACTTACAGTAACAGCCAATAATGTAATAATAATCATTTTTCATTCTTAACGTAATAAAATAAGGTTATGGTAACTGGTAAGTTACATTAAGAGTAAGTGTTGTGGAAGTCTGACTTAAACACACTGTAAGGTGCAGAACCCCAAGCCCTCCTAAGAGTCTCGGTCAAAATGTTTGTAAGGCTTCTGGGTATCTAAGGTCGCAGCTTAAAAGTAGCAATGACATCAGTAACCCCATGAAACAGCCAGGTCCGTTCAAGGCGTTTATTCAACAGAGCTCTGACAAGCAAAGAAAAAGTACATTCTTATATGCAGGTCTGTCCCACCTAGTGTGGTGACGTGTTAACATAGAGTTTGTATGTGTGAGTACAGATCCTACCTTGGTGCTGGTAGCTACAATGTTATTTACTACCTGGCGGCAAGGCCATTCTTGCTGTCTAGGCAACAGCTTACTTCTGTTCTCCTAAAGTACAGGAATGCATTGCTAGCAGTAATATAGGGCATCTATATGAAATATAAAAGGTTAAAGGTGGAAGGGTCAAGAAGTGCCCTAAACAGACTATATATCAATATATGCATGCTATAATCAAAAGCACTATTTGGATTAATACAATAATACACATGCGCTACAAATGTGACCTAACCTGAAACATAATACGTGACATCAAATAATAGGAATAAATGGTAATTCCCATTTTGCCCAACACACACCATGACAGCTATATCATTACAATCAGATTTGATTGTAACATTTTAAATATATTATTAATTAATGGGTTTATTTATTAACACAGTCCATAATACAATACCCGGCCAATAATATAAGAACTGGCTACATTCAGGGCAAAAAATGAATACAATATTGGTTGAATAATTGTATTATCGTTGGTAAGTTATTACCTTATTGATTTTTATTACATTAAGAACAGAAAAACAATAACAATATTAGCAGTACACTATTACATTATTGGTTATTAAATCACTGGATGCTACATACCCTCTATAAGACATGACATGCGGTATATATAGGCATGTTGCCTCTGGAGACCCTCTATCAACACTTTTCATCTGATGTAACAGTTGATTCACATTGTGTGTGTATGAGTGTGCACACATCTGTGTGTGTGTGTGTGTGTGTGTGTGTGTTTACTGGTGTTTAGCGTGCCGCTCCGCCCAGAACACAGAAGAACAGAGAGGCGACAGAAATGTTTCGCATCTCTGCTGATTCGCATGCTAATGTTGTCTTTATGCTAATGTGCAGATTTGTAGCTAGCCTAAGTGCCTCATTTTCTATTCAGTGTCGATATTAATAACCTCAGCCTTTCATGGGACATTCTATTGGCTGAGGTGCCGAGCTCTTTATGATTCACTGGTCTGGTGTTTATGGGTGTGTGTGTGTGTACATGCACACATGCGTGCGTGTGCGTGTGTGTGTGTGTGTGAGATGCCAGACATCAGAGGAAAGTATCTTCGACACAAAACCAATGAAGTGAAAATGTGCTTATTTTTCTAACTTCAGTCACTTTCTAAATGGAGGCGATTCAGTCGACCAGCTTGACTAATGTTCTGCTGGGTTTTAGGGAAAACACTCTGCTAATTGGCCCTGCTAATTAACTTTTTATTAGTATTATGTTATGCTACTCTCTCACAAAGAATGTTGATTCACTGACATTTACAAGACGCTGAATTAACATTATAAACAGTGTGTGTTGGGTGCATGGCAGAGCCGTGTTTTGACCCTGAATTAACATGTGAGATTATATTTATCAGAGGCACAGAAAATAGATTATTTGTGTTTATTGAATATGACAAACAGATATGATGCATAAACAACCTCTCACCGCTGGTAGCTGTGGTGTGTGTGTGTGTGTGTGTGTGTGTGTGTGCGTGCGTGAGAAAGAGAGGGCATAGGTTTGTGTTTACAAGATGCCGGAGTTGTTCAAGTTTATTATTACTAGTTATCAATTAATACTGTGCAAACGTCCAGCTTACTGAATCAGATCGTCCAGTCAGAGCGAAATAATTTCCATCATCGTCAATTTAAAACATGATTTAATCCACCTCAACAAGAAGCAAGAGGTTTAACATCCAGCTCCTCTCTGTCTGCACTCAGGCCTTCACTTCATAGACACCTGTTAGTTATGTATCCTCATGATTTATTCACATCACTGCTGTGCTCTCTCTCTCTCTTTCTATCCCTCTCCCTTGCTCTCTCTCTCTCTGCCTTGCTCCCCCCTTCTTGCTTTTCTCTCTCTCTCTCTCTCTCTCGCTCTCTCTCTCTCTCTCGCTCGCACATTTCTGCTCCTTCCTCAACATTCCCTTTTCACTCGTCCTTCCAACTTTCTCTCCATTTCATCCCGTCTTGTCTTTTCATTGCATGCCCTCCTCTAATTCCCCCCCCCTCTCTGTTGCCGTGTTTGCCTCTGCCTGCATCACGGAGCTGTCACTCAACAATGTCCTGCTCTCTGAAATAGGTTGGCTCGTCTCCTGTGGCGTTCCAAGATGTCCTGAGGGCTCTAATCTAGAACTCAGATATCGTCTCTGTTTTCCATCGAGCTTCTTTCATATTTAGGCTAATTCTTAATGCCTCTAACACACAGTATGTCATGTATATCACCTAGCAAAACATGTCTGCATTATGTAATGTTATCACTTATCTATCATATCTAATATACAACTGCTGACATGCCACGGTATATTTGACAGTAACAACCCACATAAGCATCCATTTTGGTTATGATGTCTTTAAATCTCTTTATTTTGTCCTCCATGATGTCATGATTTCTGTGTTTGCATGCGTGTGTGTGTGCTTTGACTGTGAATCTTAACACAGCGATTTGATGTAAAACTGTTATTTACCATTGTGCACCTGTAGATGCGTGTGCGTGTCCGTACGTGCGTGCGTGCGTGTGTGTGTGTGTGTGTGTGTGTGTGTGAGCATTTTGGCAACAGACAAACAGGCTTATGAAAGAACAGCTTTCATAAAGTTAATATTTAACGAAAACAAATGTGTCCCCATCGCTGGAGCTCAATGAGATCAGTGTTGCTTCCCCTGAGAGCGTAGTTCCCTCTGCTGGGACAGGCAGCTCTGTGTGTGTGTGTGTAAAATGTAGTGTCTATATATGTGTGTGTGTGTGAGAGGGGGGTGCTGTGTTTGCGTGAGAGGGTTGTTTTTGTTTGTGTGTGTAGTGTCTCATGGCGTGTGTGTATATTGGTTTGTGTGTGTGTGTGTGTGTGTGTACCTATCAGAGTTCAAAGGCAGAGCTACTTTGAGATGATGAAAACCAAAGTCCTCATGGCGCACGAAGAGCGTTGAGATGGTTCTCTCTTCGCTCTCTCTCTCTCTCTCACATACACACACATTACTCTTTGTGTGTGTGTGGGTGTGTGTGTTTGTGTGTGTGTGTGTGTGTGTGTGTGTGTGTGTGTATGTTGAATTTATTAGATTGTCCTTTTTGCTTTAAAAATATATTTTTCACTCTTTGGTCATGCCAGCTTATCTTCTCTGTTCAAACACATGCAAGTGTTTTTGTGTTTTTTGTGTGTGTGTGTGTGCGTGTGCGTGTGTGTGTGTGAGTGTGTGTGTGTGTGTGTGTGTGTGCGTGTGCGTGTGTGTGTGTGAGTGTGTGTGTGTGTGTGCGTATTTGGAAGGCTTGTCACCACATTGTGAGGCATCCGTAAGCTAACAGCATTACTGAAGAAACACAGCAGATATGTAAGCCATAACAAGGCATTATTTTTTGGCCTAAAGAATTTCCATCATGTCCTCATTAATTGAATATGACATGTAATATATATATTTTCCTTTGTTGGCATTGTGTCTGAACTTAAATTTTTTTTTCCTTTTATCTTATTGTAATAGTCGTTATCACAGGTGCTTCTATGTTTACTGTTTTTCTGTGAACAGAATTCAACTTTGGTGAAACAATCTCTCAGCAGGTGTCTTACTTTACGTGTATAACTGTCTTTCCAGACTAATTTTAACCACATCTGATTAGCCCTTACGCACACGCACGCACACACACACACACGCACACACACACACACAAACACACACAGTTCAAACACATAAATAATAATATATTTCTTTGATATTCTGTTGTATTCCCCGTTGGATTAGTTGAAATGTGATGTCACATGTCAACAGTAGAGGGCAGCGGTAAGCTGCGGGCAGCACAGTTTAAGTGCCTCGTGCCAAGGCTATCCCTAATAAGGTAGCGACCATCGCTCATGCACTGTCTTCTGTAGGGCGGTGACCTTTGACCTTCCCCTCCACATGCCTGACTGAGTCTTTCTAGAGGTTAGAGTGGAGAGACGTTTGTTTCTCTCATCCATCAAGCATGCTGGAAGATGAATGTCCAAACCGCAGTCCTGTAGAGCGGAGTAGCTTCAGAATGGTGTATGTGTGTGTGTGTGTGTGTGTGTGTGTAGTGGTCTACAGTACTACCACAGTACTACAAGGTGAATACTACCTTGTTCACAAACTTTACGACCATTAGAGGTTAGAAGGACTGGTTAAGAATTATCAGGAGCTGTAGACTTGATTGCTCTTCATACACTCAAGTGGTAGTTGTCATGTTCTCTCTGTTTCTGTGGCATTTCATTTGACCATGGTGTGTGTGTGTGTGCGTATGTGTGTGTGTGCGTGTGCGTGTGTGTGTGTGCGTGTGTGGGCGTGTGTACACACAAATATATATAGAAAGTCTATATGTAGTCCTTCCAGGACTACATTTGTCTTTTTGTACTTTCTATATATACTGTATATATTTGTACTTTCTATATATATATATTTGTACTTTCTATATACTGTCTATCTATCGAAATAATGTATTATCTCTAATGTTCACATTGATGATGATTGTATTAATAATGTATTTCTATGCTGTTTATTGTTGTCAGGTGTCTCATTGCGCTGTAGTCTTACTGCTGTAAATGTCTCTCTGCTGCCCCTAGTGGAGGGCCAGTAGATTTACTGGCCTCATTGTACTGTAGTAGTCTTACATGTCTCTCTGCTGCCCCTAGTGGAGGGCCAGTATATTGACTGGCCTTGTTGTGCTGTAGTAGTCTTACATGTCTCTCTGCTGCCCCTAGTGGAGGGCCAGTAGATTGACTGGCCTTGTGGTGCTGTAGTAGTCTTACGTGTCTCTCTGCTGCCCCTAGTGGAGGGCCAGTAGATTGACTGGCCTTGTTGTGCTGTAGTAGTCTTACATGTCTCTCTGCTGCCCCTAGTGGAGGGCCAGTGGATGGACTGGTCGCCATGGTCGCGCTGCAGCAGCTCGTGTGACGCAGGTACCCAGCAGCGGCAGCGTCGCTGCAGCATGTCGGTGCACGGCTGGGCCGACTGTCCCGGGGCCCCCCAGGAAACCAGGGAGTGTGTGAACGCCCCCTGTGGAGGTAGCACGCAAGCACACGATTTCTGTTTGCGGGTGCATGCGGGAGTGGAACACACATTGCAGGAGGGGGCGGGTGTGATTCAGATAACCCCCACACAGGGCTATAGTTAGCACTATTTGAAATAGTTTGTGCATGATTGTGCACGCAAAATAAAAATGTGTATGCAAACTGCAAACAAGTTTAAGCCTGTGAGTTATTTGGCCCATTCCAGCACGAGTCAAACAAGAGAACGATCATCTGTTTACATTAAATAAACCCCAATTAAGCTTATAATAATGAAACACAGATGTTTGTTTTGTTTTGCACAAACTTGCACAGATGATGCACAACCACATGCAACAGGTTTTATGTTATATAGATATTAACAATTAATGGTGTGCTGAGGACGTTGCAAAATACAACCGTAATGTTTAATTTCTCTAAAAAGCTTTGAGCAAATGTTTATTTTGATAATTAGAGATACTTTAATTCAGATTCTTATCGTATGGGTGCCAACTTTACAGAGTTCAGCCTGACACTGTTAAACTAGGTTGCTCTACACACTCACGCACACTTACACACACGCACACACACAGACATACACACAAGCATGCACGCACACACACACACACACGTGTGCATAGATGTAAACAGCTGGTCCATATAAACAGATGGGCCATATTCCAGCCTGCCTGTAGACGCTCAGAGAACACTCTCCTCCCCTCCCCTCCCCTCCTCTCCTCTTTACTCTCCACTCTCTCCTCCCATCATCCCACCCCCTGCCAGCAGGTGGAGCGTGGGGCAGCTGGAACCACTGGTCCCTGTGCAGCAAGACGTGTGACTCTGGATGGCAGCGGCGCTACCGGATGTGCGAGGGCTCAGGGGTGCAGGGCTACCCCTGCGACGGCTCCGGGGAGGAAGTGAGGTCCTGCAATGACAGGAAGTGTCCCGGTCAGTGTGCAGCGATACGGGTGGAGGATTGGGAGGGACCCATAGGGGGCGCCACTGGTCTGACCGTGTGTGTGTGTGTGTGTGTTTATTTGATGTAACCTTTATTTAACCAGGTTGGTCTCATTGAGATTAATAATTCATTTTCCAATAGAGACCCGGCCAAAATGGCAGCACATTACATACACACACATTTAGTCACACATTAACATTCATAAATACACAGACATTTCCTAAATGAGGCAAGGAACATTTTGAAGTAATGTGTGTGTGTGTGTGTGTGTGTCCAGCCCCTCACGAGATCTGCAGAGATGAATACGTGTTGTCTATGACGTGGAAGAGGGCGTCGGCAGGGGAAACAGTCTACAACAAGTGTCCCACCAACACAACAGGTCAGTAGGTCTGGCCAAGGCCATGCTACACCGGTCTGAACCCACTGTAGTGGGACTAGAGATCCTAGGCTTTAATGGGACCCATGTCCAGTGTTGGGCAGTGTAATATTATTACTTTTTCCAGTATCTAGTAGTGTAACTAACTACTTTTTCCAAAACAGTATTGATATTACCATTACTAATCCAAGTAATGCTGCATTACTGTGTTACAAGTATGATATTTCTGGTCCTATCAAACTTAGGGTAGGCCAATTGAACCAACCTGTCATTCACCTGGTTTGAGAGGCTGCAATGTTTTCACTTTGGCTGATTGTTGACTCCTAAGATTCATTATTGTACCAATAAAGAGGATTCAATTCTAAAATGATCACTTTTCGGAACGGGCGAGGCAGGGTAATGACTCTTTTGGACACCTTTGGGAATGTAATGATGTTGTTGCATTGGCGGTGTAGTGTTTGAATACTCAAAGGTAATGTCAGCTTTTGAAGCAAATACACTTTTTGTCAGATTCCACAAATATGTCCTTGCTAGCTTACCATTCTCTTTGTGCGTTGAAAAAAAGTATCCAATAATTCTACACAGCCCTGGCTCCACGAATAGCAACATAAACAAAGTGGCAAACGCCGCTCGTATCAAAAAAGCCGTAGCGCTACGCTTTGCTTCTCAATGTATTTCGGTGTGTGAGCGATACTATTTTGATGTGAGTCAGCAAGAATGACTGACCATACCGTTCTTCAGTCTGGCGTTTGAGGCTATGAATCATATCCTGACCAAATACTGACTTTCATCCCTAGACTTCATCTTGAGGTTGAAAATAAAGTGTGCTTAAAGGCAGTGGCGGCTGGTGATAATATTAATTCAGAGCAAAATCATTCATTTATGTTTAACATGAGAAGATCTTCTCTCAATATTGTAAGCCGGGCAGCGCCCTAGCACGCTCTATGGACCAGCCGCATCTGCTTAAAGGCAATCTGTGGACAACCTGGATGGATATTTCCTGTCACAAAATCCAATATTGTCTACCCAGTGCATCTCTACATGGTAGAATTTCTAATAAAATGTGCATTTAGGAAAATTGGCTTGTTTGTGTGTTTTGTAAGATAATATTTGTGCGCAACCATCAGGCCCCTAGCTGGCTGGTGAGCTAGGTGTTGCTGCCAAGTTTCAGATACAGCGACACACACTGCAGTAATTCACCCCCAACACTGGCAAGCCACGCTATACTATAAGTCTATTACATTTAAAAAACATTTATTTCATGTGGGAAAGATGTGCATTTGTCGTTAACACCGATGATGTGTTTTCGACATAAATCTCCCCCTTCCTGGGGTTAAGGAAAGGAGAGATTTACACCGAGAACACAGCATCACTAATACAAAATATTTATGTTGTCAAAAAAATCCCATATGGTGGAATATAGGTATACAAATAACCTGTACATGAAAATGAATACAGAGAAATCTGGTGAATCAAATCCCTGTATACTTGATTAATATGCCGGTTACTGATTACTGCATTATTTTTGCAGAGGTGCTTGTGGTGTTAATAAAACAAATGACACATTCACGGTGACATTTATGTACAGAAGCTGTTAGCCTAACCTTAAATTAATGTGACTGCGGCTATTGAAATTGAGGCCACTTTGGGTTAGCTATTAAATGCCAATCGCTTCAGAAATCAGACACTTTCCACCATTGTTTGTATTTCTATCACCTAGCGGAAGGCTTGCCTACGTAGTAATCAGCTGTCAGACTCCAGGATAAGGTGTATACATGCAACAGTGTCTCCAGCGGCCATAATCTCATCCAGCCTCTGAACTGAGATATGATGTTTACATGCGCACAAAAATGGGATTCAGAAAAAGACATTATTCTTCTTTCTTTGAATTTATCATATGAAACATTATTTACGGTAGTAGTGGTTAAATAATACTGTATATAGTAAGTAATAGTTACAGTAGTAGTGGTTAAATATTACTGTATATAGTAAGTAATAAGTTAACATTAGTTACAGTAGTAGTGGTTAAATAATACTGTATATAGTAAGTAATAAGTTAACATTAGTTACAGTAGTAGTGGTTA
>JAODUE010003874.1:0-10924 GCA_027564755.1 Amblyopsis hoosieri
AGGGAAGTTTGGGGTCCCTTGTTGAAGCTGCTGCCCCCGCGACCCGACTCCGGATAAGCGGGAGAAGATGGATGGATGGATGGATGGATGGATGGATGGATGGATGTGCTTTGTTGTGGCCTATGATTTTTTAAATTCCATTATCTACTGAATAGGGATAATTATTCATGATGTGGTGTATTTCATAGATTTATTCAAATAACAATCCAATTAATTTCTATTTCATTGTATATTTGTTCAAACCCGTGAGGACAAACTGTAGAGGGATCGAGCTGAGGGGACCCATGGTGGTTTCCATGGAGCCAACAGTGTTGGTGAGGTTGATGGGACCACTGGGGTAATCTTCCATCACCAGCTGGACTGCATAAGGGCCTTCATTGGAGGCAGAGGTGGTGTTGAACCCCAGGGAGCAAGACTGAGAAGCAGAAGAGAGACCCAAGTCAGAGAGACACACTGTTCAGTGTTTTAGTGACAAAGTGGGATCACCCTTGGAAAACAAGGGTGTCCTTCGGACCTGGATCCACAGAAAACATAATGAAGGACACTTCTTCAGAGGGAGGTTTCCATTTAGTTGCGTCATCATGTCAACACTAACAATGCGTTTCAGCCTGTGTGCATCATGTAGTCCTACTGTTAGTGAGGTAAACAACCATGCAGTATATTTATGTAGCAAAAACCTGGGACCATATTTTATAAAGATGGACAAAACGTCTGCGTGAACATACAGGGGACATCCTTGGTGAACAATGGCATCCTTTGAATTCAGACGCACAGACACAACATACAGTTGAATGTGTTGTGTGTTAAAGTTACTTTTACAGTGATGACATTCTGTTATTTGTTACAGTAACCAGACATGTTAAATTTGTTATTTTGTACTTAGTTATTATATGTTTTTATGTGCAACTAAAATGTACCTTTTACACTAAATTTCACTTCAGTTCCACATATGTTAAATTATATGTGTAAAAGGTGTAACACATTATTTCTCCTATAATTCAATTTCTTGTGCATATAACCTGTTTATACGTTTTTCTACTAACCGATGACAGACTTAGAACAGAAGGAGGATTACAAGGGTTACATTCCCCGACTGTCGTACTCCCAAATATGCAGCTGACATCATCTCCATCGGGGTCAAAGTTCAACAGGTTGATGGTCCTCTGGCAGTTTGAAGGAACTCTGGAAGATAGAGTAAAGCATCTGCTCAAGGGTGCTTAGGTAGGCCAACTCCAGGACTCAAATCCACAAACTTCTGGCCAGCTCACAGGCTCACACTGTTCTCTAACCCTCCCTGTACAGCGGCCACCATTTCTTTAAGCATCTGTCTTTCAAACATAAACAGTGAGTGGGGTCTGAAATATTGGGTTCAACAGGTTGTAAAAACACAATCAAAGAGTGTAAATAATAATAATGTCCACTGTTCAAACCGTATATCAGGGATGAAGGTGGTCTGAGGAGATCTGCTGGCCCTTCCCATGTCTGAGCGGTTCCTGAGTTCTACCAGGATCAAGGCTCTCCAGGCCACAACGTTGTTCATGATGCCAGTTATCCAGTTGCCACCATTCAACCTTTGAGAGATTGTAAGGCATTGAGGTGAGTGCAAGCACAGGTAAGGAAGCCGAGACAACAAGATTGAACAAAATCGATCAAACAGATAATTAGCATAATGAGCAAGAGCTCAAATCAAATAGAGAAAGTCAAATGTATTTGTCCACAGAGAGACAATTAGTGGGCCTGTTCACTGACCCTATTCAATGTGTGAATAAGGTCTGGACATGCTTCATTGGTGATTGTTTACAGTCTTTGCATTGGCATGGTTAATTGTGAAACTATTGGACTTTAACCAATCTGACCCATCATCATCGCACATAACCACCCCTACTGGTCGCAGATTGTTCTGCAATCCAGGGTGGCTTTGTGAAAGATAAAACAAACAGGGTTTCCAGACTATAATCTCAGAGAAAACTGATCTGAGACCACTTGTTGGACAGAGCCAGGCTAGCTATTAGTAAAAACATTTAAATACTGGTATCACATACATGTCAATAGTACACACACAATACCACACATTTACTCCTCACTAATGTCTGTTTGAATATCCAATAGGATTAGAGCAATATTTACAAGCTTGATTCAGAGTTACATTTCACCATTGGAATTTACCAGTGGTGGTACTGTATGAAAGAGTGTTTGTGTGCGTTTTATTTTAGCTAGTGGGTATTTGAAATGGGAACCCAAAAACAAGATCTCTAGGTGCTCTGTAAATCCTAAATAACGACATCTATCTCTGGTCCATTAAAGTCTCATTTGAAAAAGAATGTCCCCAGATGTATCCTCTCGTTACGTAGTGTCGGAGTCTTATCTGTTATTTGCTGTCTTATTATTATATTAAATCTTTCTACTGACTTGGTAGCTTGTCATAAGGGGATATAACCATCCATAAAAGACATGCACTGTTATCTAAACTGCTACTGGAATATGCACTGCCTCCACCAGATTAGCATGGTGCTATACGCATGGTGGTTCTGACATAGCAACAAAAAGGATAAGGTTTTAATTTATATTATATTCCTTTAACCATTTTTATTCATGTATGTCATTTCAGTATCATGTTATGTATCTTTATTGTATTCATTAAACTATTCATATACCCCTTAAATTGCTAATGGTAATCTGACATAGAAACTTAAAAGATAAGGGAAATTCCTTATGCACCTTTTCTTATTTTTATTTAATTTTTTTATTTGATTCCTTTAACAATTTTTTATTAATGTTGTTTCTCTCTCTTTCTGTATTTGTTAATGGGAAGCACAACTGTACATGTATTACCTCTCTGTAAAGCACTTTGAACTGCAATTCTGTATGAAAAGTGCTATATTAATACAAATTATTAATATAATGATAATAACACAAAGAATATATGATGCATATATACTGTGAATAGGCCTTTTATTGGAGGTTCAACATGACAGTACATTATTGTCATTATTGAATTATCTCCGATATGTTAACTCATGTGTAAACTCACTCCATCTGGAAGGGGCTGTTGTCGGGAAGCAGGCGGGGCATGACTCCTTCGCTCAGACACCATTCTGAGCTACTCTCTGTGTCTACAACGCTCTGTGTTAAACTCTGCTGGACCCCACAGCTGTTGCTGGCACAAATGTGTATTTTTAAATTGTATTTATTACGTTATACGTTATATACATATGTCAATTTAAATATTTGTATTTATAGTTGTAGGCTACTGCTAAATTATTAAATAGCTAGCTCCAATAATATCACAGTATTCAGGCTGAAGTATAGTCTTAGTATAGCAAAGTGTTGTTAAACTGAGGTTTGAATCGTAAACATAAAAATTATACAATATATTAATTAAGTGATAATTCTGTGCCTATACCTGGACAGACCCGTCTGGGCTGGTGGTCTTGGGGTCAAAGGTCGTGACTGTTCCATAAAAATGTGTTGCCCGGCAACAGCACACCAGAATCACCAGCAGCAGGCTCAGGTAGAACATCGTGGTCTCAGTCTGCTGTCAAAGTGACCCTCAGACCCACGCGGACTAACGTAGCATCTCTTGCACAGACACACCCTACCCAAGTATCAGGTTAATCAACTCACCAATGTTACACAATGGGTTCAAGGGACTTCTTCTTCAGCATCCTATGGCAAAACCTTTTAAGATACATTCATAATAATCGCATGTAAGATATACCATAGGCCGACACGCTGGCCTGTCATAATACAATTGTATCACGTTTGTATGGACATGTCACATTATGTCCATTTTACCCTGTGAAATGTGGATGTCTGCAAGAGACACAAAGTAGAGTATAAAGCTCTGTGCCAAATGAATCAGACCTGCTCTGAGTTTATCAAAGTGATACACGTGTTAAAGGACACAGTTTCCCCAATGCATTACTTGAATATAACACTTTAGTTATATTCTTAAACCATTTAATGTATTAGCATTCATTTGTGTCCAGTGTACCAGTGATTAATTCATTTATATCAAATATTTAGATTATAAATAGTTCTTTGTTGTACTTTGGCCAAAATCCTTTGGATTCTGCGGACAGTTTAATTGAGGTCTTGTAAATTGATTGTATCAGCACAATGACCAGCAGGTTCTGCCTGTTTGCCGACTGGTTTACACATCAAGCCGAGCTGGTTTTCACATACATTCCTCCTGGCTGTCAAATGAAACCGCTATACAGGGTGTGCATCATTTGCTTCACAGCAGACCGTCAGGCAGGAGCTTGTGGGTTAGTTAAAAGCAGGGTTAGTCATTCCCGAGAACGCTTGCTAACAAACACATTGAACGCATTGCAAAGCCAAGGGTATTGTTGGTTGTGAGCGATGTTCGGCACTTTGTTTGTGTTCCTATTTACAGAGCCAGGGCTGTGTAGCACAGAGAACGATAAGATATACGGTGAATTTGACCTAAAAAATGTAGCTTACATTCGCTTACTGTACCTTTAAAGGTGGAGCCAGCTACCATTAGCTTTGAAGGTACAACACATTTTCTTAAATTCAGCAAAGATCTCCTCAGGGTCCAAGGTGTTTGTGTTTTGGTAGAACTCAAAAATCAGTCTCTCCAGAATGACACCTTAAAGCAGTGTGAGCGGAAGGAAGAATGGATAGTGTCAATGCAAGTTCGCTGACTATACCCCACATCTAGTCCTCACTAGTCTCTTCTCTACCTATTTCCATTGCATCTGTCCACCTTCTATGTAAGGGATAAATAGTTCAGACAAGACGGTTCTTATCTTTCGATTTTATTTCACTTGCAGTAGCATATAAATCCCACAATGTATGTACAAGACACTTTAAATTAGGACACCAAATGAAATACACATGAAATGCAATTTAAAACGGGTTTGATACAAATACACGTAGCCTACCGTTACACCTCTACCCATGTATGCACAAGGGCAGGGAGCTCCCAGAACAGAGCCATACCTCCCAATGTAAAGAATTAAGTTCATAAATATTACTTTGACAAAGTAGTCCTGACTGAACTATTGTTTTCATATGGCATGCACTCTTCTCTTGCCCCGCACTTCGCTTTAATAGCGTTTTATAGATGCGTTTTATAAATGCTGCTTGGTCTGGAGTAAACACCGGTAAACACCAGTAAAATTATGTCACACAAATCTCACTGTCAGTTGATTTCGTTTGTGTCTGTATATCTGTGATTTAATTATCTATTTCATTCCTTCTAATTTATTAGACCTTAAATGATAAACCCAACATAATGAGCCAAACCTGGAAAAAGACAGAACACAAAACATGCACTATTGTGTTTGTTATATAAAACACACCCAGGCACGCACACACAGTGTACACACACTGCAATATGTAATTATGACCAGCAGGGTGTGTGGTGGGGGCCCGCTTCTTTTCTCTAATGGACATAAAGCAAAAGTTCAATCAGGAACCCTGCTTGTTAATATAGGTCAGTATAGGACCAATCTTAATGTCCGCCCTAAGCCCTGAACCCTCACAGACTTTAGTGACCGGTAAGTGATCGAGTGCAAGAGGCTGCAAAGGCTCCAAATGCTATAAAAAATATATTATTAATAATAATAATAATAATAATAATAATAATAATTGGACAGCGCAATGCGACATGACATGATTTAAGTAGAATTTTATATTAGGATTTCAGAAAGAAAAAAAAAAAAACAACACAAAGTAAGCAACTTATCCACCAAGCCATGAAAGAGTATTTGTTATTAGCAGTAACTACCTTTTCATCAAGGATTCCACAAATCAAAACTTATCAAAACATTATCAGGTTTCCATAGCAAAATTACAACGGAAACAAATGAAGGTTATAGAACTACTTCCGCAGACAAGGACGATCACTCGTTGTTCATGTCTCGCAGAAGTCGCCTAAGGGTTTGAGACAGCTCTAAGCCCTGTTGGATTTAGCGGCAACACCAATCAAAGTCTGTGCGGGTGGACATTGAGATTGTGTCAGGAATACAGACGCTCGCTCATTTCAACCAATTACATCTCTTTTTGTCTATAATATATAAAACCCTTGTCACTGCTCTTTCACTTCAGATTCTGCATTTCACACTCGTACCACCACCTAATCTCCGTCAGTATATCGTTCATATGAATTCTGTTCAAGGATTCTCCTCCACTCTTCATAACGGCCATTGTCAGGGCTCCATGCGAGATTCATCTGACCTTATTTAGACAATAATTAATGAAGGTTATCAATGGAGTCCTAATGTCATGGTCGTGTCAGGAACTGTTATAATAAATGTGGTATTTGTGCCTGTAGCCATATTTACGGTTGTTTATGTTACTCTTGATATTATAGGTGTTGTAAGAATGTTTGTCAGCAGGAGGGTGGTGTCTGCAGGCAGGCCTTGTCGTAGCAGCTGATCCTTTAACTGGGGAAGAGAAAAAACGACTGACACCAAGATAGGAGACTGATGGAGACATCATTTAAAAAGCATGTTGTTGCTATCAAGGGTGAAGGGAGAGGAAAACACTGTCCTGGGGTGCGTTTCCCATACAACGGCGAAGGCTAGCATTGAATTTACAGGGTACTATGCATTGTGGAACTAACGGACATCCGAATTTCGACTGTTTCCGAAAATTGCCGAACTGTGTTAGTACGACAATGGTTTCAACCACTGAAATTCGAACTACAATGTTTCTAGATGTGTTCGTCTGACTCTTACAGCGGGAAAATTGCAAAAATTCCCAATCTCATATTATGCCCGAATTAAATATCCTAGCGCAGATTATGAATTTATTAAATAATTATCTAGGTTATTCCTACAACCTGCTCATCAACTACAATAGGCTATAACAACAACCAAAACAAGAATTAGTAGGCCTTTTCATATAGGCTAACATCAAAAATGATAACAGTAAAATAATACAATAGAAATAGTCTAATCATAATATAATAATAAATACTATAATATGTATTTTATAAAATATAATAAGAATACACTGTCCCTATAAGGCCAGGCAATTAGTCCAGTGGTTGTGTGTCGAGCTCGTAACATGAAGGTTGTAGGTTAAGTCCTGCTATTGGCATACCGATGTCTGCTCAACCTTGTAGAGCTGAATGCATTCTCACTTTTTAGTTATAAAAGGAATTTAAAGTGCAATATGCTTTGTGTAGCCTAAATAGGCCTATTTAAACTAATTATACTTCAAATAGCCTACGTTGCAGCGTGTTAGAGGCTCAATTGGATGAGTGCATGATTGTGGATCGATTGTCTCTATAACGCGGGTTCAAAACACCAGTGATGAGATGTTATTTTATTAATGGCAACAAAAGCACTACTTGATTAAGATTAGAAAGACATACACAGGCATGCTGTAATTGTGCTTTTTCATTGTTCATTTTGTTGTTATATTGCAGGTTTGTCACGTCCTGCGGTCCGCCTCCCCTGCATTCCCTCCCGTGTGTTCCCTTCCCTGTGTTCCAGTCCGTCTTTCCCCTGTGTTCCGGTCCGTGTTTCCCTTGTGTTCCGGTCCGTGTTTCCAACGTGTTCCTGCTCTTACCGAAGTTGTGTGTTATTGATTTCACCTGCCTCTTGTTGTCTGTGTCGAATGGTTTGTCTTGTTTTTCTGTATTTAAGCCCTAGTGTGTCGTATTGTCTTGTCGGATCTTCGTTTAATGTCTGCCCTCCGTGTTGTGTGTACCGGTTGTTAAGCCGTGAATAAATCCCCTGTGTTTGGAGAACCTGCGTGTCGTGCTTTTGGGTCCACCCTACCTGCTCAAGCCCTGACAAGGTTTACCATTTAGTAAACTGTATAGACGAATCTGAAGAAGTACCACAGGTTACACACGCTGCCACTACTGCGGTGTGCGCTCCTACAATATGCATGTCTGAACGCAAAATGTGTCATGTGCATCAAAAGTCTTACCCTCTGGTTAAGATTAGTGAATACATTGATTGGGTAGTTTACACTTAACTTTTTAAAATCACCATTTTTGTTTGACAAGTAGAACATTTATAAAATTAAGATTCGCTGGAAAAAGTATTGTTTGTTTATGCTTGTGAATAGAAAACTATTTTAATTATTGGCAGGTTAGCTATAGCTAGCTGGCAGTACTGAGCACACTCAGCACCAGAGGTAACCAGAGGCGCTGGCCTGCCTCCTATTGGACGTAGATTTTAAATATCTGTTTAGACATAAAGTACACAGTGGAGAAATGTCAGCAATTCCGCTTGCGTATAATTTGCAGGCGTATACATACACCTACAGAACTGGAGAACACATGGGCCTTTATGATGCATCATACTACATGAGTCACCAACGTAGTTTCCCTCCATAGTTCCGACTATGATTATGAACACTTGCATCGCAACTGTGTAGTTCCAACCATTTAAGTTGATGCTTTTGGGAAATGCACCCCTGATTTTAAGCGAATGCATAAAATGGACCTGAATGCATAAAATGTATGGTTGGAATTTTAGATACATTTCATCTCACATACTGAAATGTGCCACATAATCTCTATTATAAGTATAATGTATACGCCTTTAATTTAATTCTACTGTGGAAGTGGTAAGAAATAGACACACCTGTGGGAGAACAACATTCCTGATGTCATCTGCCATCAGAGGAGTCAAAGACACAAGCGTGACTCTTACACCAACCGTGTAACCTGGAACAAGAAGAAACAAACACCATCATTCAGAGCAGTGGTCCCCAACCTTCTTCCCTTGGAGTTCCCCCATTTGTAAAATACAAACAAAAGATGACCCCTCCTCCAAAATTGTGCTGCTTTTTAGCTTTGGCAATTAAAAAGCAAACATTCAAATGATGCCTCCATGGCTATTTGCAAATCACAGCCTACTCTTTTGAATACTTTTATGAGGTCGGTGGATTTATTTGAAGAAGAATTAGTCTAGTGTTTAAACGTTTCTCTGCCATTAAAATAGGCTGTTATTTTTAGATTGGCCTTGGCATTGCATTTGATTTTTAATTGATTAAAAAATTTATACATTTTACAATTAAACTATATTTAAACATTTTAATGCATGTTTGACCTCAAAGCAAGTCAGATCAAGCCCTCCCCCCCCTGTGATCTCTAGCACCCCCCAAAGCGGGACGTGGACCCCAGGTTGGGAACCACTGATTTAGAGGACTCTTTCATAATAGTCTCACCAAGTCAAGGTCCTTGGCTCTGACCATATACTGAGAGACTGGAATAACAGATAAGGTTGAACAGACGGCACCTCTACTTTCGATTTTTTAACTGGGAGATGGAGGGGGGAACAGAACGACCCAGCGTTCCATGCAAGTCAATATAGAGGCTCACGGATATCATCATTATATTGACTATTATTTCTCTCTGGGAGCGTTAATAATGGGTATAACGGGTGTCAGTACAGATACTCTGGTTGTGGTCAGAGCCAAGGGCTGTCCTTTTCCAATGCTGATAGACAGGTTATCTACATAGCTTCAAGTGATGATTTTTAAAATAACTTTTTTTCATACTGTGTTTCCATTGTCATTCCCTGATTGCTTGGCTCCCAGCTGTTGATGTGCTCTGAGATCAATACATTTTACTGAGACAATTTGTTGAGACGATTCACAAAGTGAATAGTGGTTACCTCATGCTATTTCCGTGATATCTATACATTAATTCTACATTTACTTTGACATTGTCAGATTTGAGCTAAACTGAATTTACAGTGCCAAAGATTTAGCCATTATGTCCAAGCTAACACAACCAGCACCATGACAAGACCACACCATTATATGATCACATGTTGGATTAGGAAAATTTTGAGGAAAAACCAAGTAAAACATTTGTGCAGAACGTCCTTGAAATATTTTTTAATCCGGTTTTGATATGATAATAAACTTGTTATCTTCGAATAGCAAAGCTGTTTTCTCAAGATGTGTTAATTATCTTGTTATACTGAAACAAAAAGTTGTTTCCTTTTATTACGTATATATTTATCAGAGATCAGTGCTATGACAACATGTATAGTGCTGCTTTAAGATGAAGAAGTCTGTTACAACACCCATAGATCAGTGTTGTAATGTCTTGTGATCCCAGTCCTTTACTAGTCTTGTCACTTCATGTGTTAACCTTGTGTTTGCGTTTTGTATTTAGCCCCAGTGTTTTCACCAGTCCTGTGTCGGTCATTGTTCCCATGTTCGCACCTTTTTAAAAAAAAATAAACCTTGTTTGCATTCGCTACGTGTCTCATGTTTGAGTCCTTACCTCCGTGCAACCGTGACAAGTGGGACTCGCTCCTGGTCGTGGAGAGCCACTGCCCTGCATCTTTTTGATATCTCCCTGCTCCAACACACTTGACTCAAATGAATGGGTCGTTATCAATTTCTGCAGAAGCCAGGAAATGACCCATTCATTTGAATCAGGTGTGTTGGAGCAGGGAGACATCTGCAACATGGAGGACAGTGGCTCTCCAGGACGAGGAGAGAGGACCACTGCTTGTGCATCTGGATACATTTGAATATTTGAAAAGTTAAGTTATTTCAATAATTAAATTGACATAGTGAAACTCATATCATGGATTACTTACAAACAAAGTGAAATAGTTCACGCCTGTACTTATTTTAAACTTGATGATTACGGCTTTCAGCTCATGAAACCCCTAAATTCAGTATCTCAGAAAATGTTAATATGACATAAGACCAGTGACCAGTTTATTTTTGTCTAATACAGACATGTTCGAACATAAGGATGCTCAAGTGTACGTGATACCAGAATATCCTAGGCCAGATTTTCAGATCATATTATCATCTGATCTGAGGACACGTTTGGACAATCAGATGAAGAAAGGGGCAGAGCGGTCAACTGATCACCATCTAGTGGTGAGTTGGGTCAAGGGGTTGGGAAAGACTCTGGACAGACCTGGTAAGCCCAAAAGGCTTACCAGGTTTTACAGGAAACATG
>JAODUE010003875.1:0-5000 GCA_027564755.1 Amblyopsis hoosieri
TGAACAACTTCCGCCCCATCTCCAACCTTCCTTTCCTCTCCAAAACACTTGAGAGGGTGGTGGCCTCTCAACTTCTCAAGCATCTAAATTCTAAAAATGTATTCGAACAAATCAAGATGTGTGCCAGTCTCACTGGGTGTTCCTAAAGGCTCGGTGCTGGGTCCTCTTCTATTTACTACATACCTCCTACCCTTGGGCACAATCATGCAACACCACAACAATGATTTTCCCTGCTACGTGGACGACACCCAGCTGTATATCTCAACCAAACCCACCTTATCCCTCCCCCTCATCTCCCTCACCAACTGCCTTCATGACATCCAGAGCTGGATGACTCTAAACGCCCTTAAACTCAACAACAGCAAGACAGATCCTGCTCATTGGCTCCAAATCCACTCTCCCCGCACAAGACAACTCCAGCCTGAACATTGCCGGTCTTCCCATCCCACTGTAAACAACCGCGAAAAGTCTTGGCGTCACCTTTGATAACTCCCTTTCATTCGATTCACACGTCAAAACAATCACCCGAGCAGCCTTCTTCAACCTCCGCAACATATCTAGACTCCGTCGTTCACTCTCATACTCAAGCACCGAAGCCCTCATCCACGCCTTTGTCTTCACTTCACGTCTGGATTACTGCAACTCCCTTCTCTCTGGCATCCCAACCAAACTCATCAATAGACTCAAATTAGTACAGAACTCTGCTGCCAGAATCCTCACAAACACAAGGCCAACGGATCAAATCACTCCTATTTGGATTCAGTTCGTATAAACTTCAAGATTCTCCTCCTTACATACAAGGACCTCCACAATCTGGCTCCCTCCTAATTCTCTGTCCTTCTCCTGCCATATTCTCCCTCCCGATCTCTTTGCTCCTCCTCTACTGGACTTCTGGTCACCCCCCAACTCCTCCTCTCCACCATGGGGGCTCGGGGCCCATGGGGAGCCAGATGAACCACATGAACAAAAGAAGGATGATTGAATGGTGAAGGGGTAGATGAAGGTAGGGGCAGACTAGACAGAGGAGATGAAGAGGGGGTAAAAGAGAAAGGATGGGTGGAGCGGAGGGGGCTGAGAGTGTGGAGGAGGATGGGAAAAATAAATATAATAATATTTATTTTATTACATTTGAAAGGCACTTGCGGTATCTCTCACTTTTTCAGTACATATTCATCGTTTGTTGTGTGAGGATGTTTCTGTTTGGTGTGCGAATGTGTTCTTACATAGCTGATGTTGTTATGTAAACTATGTGACAAAGCATTCGAGGCATGCGCTTGCCTTTGGAACATGTTGCGTAAGCGCCGTGATAGCGCTGAAAACGTGGCTTAGCAGGCTCACGGGGTTCTTTGGAGCTGCACTTTGCACCGGTAACTATGTACACTGACGTCTCGTGCTTGTGTTTTCACACGGCGTGAGCGATGTGGTAGACTAGAGCGATGCTTAGGGGTAGTCAGGGGAAGAGAGGGGGGAAATATGGAAATAGAGCAGGAAGGCAGTAATGAAAAGTGTCTTCCACCATTTACTACGAAATAATCTGGTTCAACCTGCATTTAATCAGTGTAAAATGAAAGTACAGTGATATATTTAATCATGTAAACAGCAATTAAAGGTATAGTCAGCTACTGCAAGCTAAGCAAATACACTTTTTGTCAAATGCAACAAATATCTCTTGGCATTTCGCTATCTTACCGTTCTCTGTGCGTGTTGTAAAAAACAATCAGATACTTCTAAGCAGCCCTGGCTTCGTAAAGTTTTGCCTCACAATGCATTTCTACGTGTGAGGTGCCGATCCTGAGGAGCGATACTGCTTTGATTTGAGCTTGAAGTTGCAAGCAAGTTGCAAGAATGACTGACCCTGCCTTTAATCTGTGATTATTTTGTTATGTTCAAAACTGTAAACATTAATGAAGAAATGCAGTACCTGAAATCATCCGTAGGGGCGTGCAGCCTCTCAGTTGAAGAGGATCGGGGGGGTGAAGGATAGCAACCAAGGCCAAACCCACCCTACTCTAGCGTCCACATCTCCCCTGAGCTCTGTGACCCTGTTGAAAGGATCACACCTCGATATGTGGCTGCTTGCCATCTCTCACACCTGAGTGCCCCTCCCCTATAGATCACAACGCTGGCCTCTACTCTCCCCTTTCCCCCCCATACATCACAGGCACTGGCCTCTACCCCTCCCTGCGACAGCAATCTGGACGAGTGAGACAGTTAAGTGACGAGAAATTGTTTCTTGATACCATAGAAACAGGCAACAGAGAGCTGTTTGAATGGCAGAATGTGTGTGTGCGTTTTGCGCGTGCGTGCGTGCGTGTGTGTGGGTTGCGTGTGCGCGTGCTTGCGTGTGTGTGTGCACGTGCGTGTGTGCTGCGTTTGTGTGCGTTTGCGTGGGTTGCGTGTGTGTGTGCTGCGTGTGTGCGGGTTGCATGCGTGTGCACGTATGTGCGTGGGTTGCGTGTGTGTAAGTGAGTGACAGAGATGGAGAGAAAGCTTTTAGAGGAGAAAAGGTGTTACATCACAGTTCGGGAGCCAATCAGAAAGCAGGATCGTTCAGCAGCAGCATGTAATCATGCGCGCACACACACACACACACACACCTCCATGTGCTCATGCACGCACGCACACACACACACCTCCATGTAATTTGGTGTTTATAATCCAACAGTTACATAACATCTCCCTTTTCTTAAGCTCTCATCTTATTTGTCTTCAGCTATTCAGATACATCCAGGAAATATCCCATAAATAGGTGCTCATGCACGCACACACACCTCCATGTGCTCATGCGCGCGCGCCCACACACACACACACACACACACACACACACACACACACACACACATTATAAAAAGCTCAGCTGAATACATAGCTCTCCCAACTGTCAGTCACAGGATAGAAGACTAATTGCTATGGTTACAGGCTAGCATGGTATGCAAGGCAGCACTGCAAGTTGAAAATAAAATGTGCTACAGTATGTCCAGAAGGCTATACACTGCTTTGGACAGGCACTACTGTAACCAATATAGGCTAACTATCCTACTGCTGCTTTTAAGTATTATATTATTAAATAAGTTAAATATTGTAAAAAAAACAAATATGAAATAAGATATTTCAAATGTTCCTTCTTGTCAGACTATTAGGCTATTGCTCAAATAATAAATTAACACCTGTAGTATGCAAGCAGCCTGCTATATCAGAGCGGAAAAAAGCATCTGCTGAATGACAAATGGCAAATTCAGGCCCTTTTGCAGCAACAATTAGTCCGTTTCTTTGTATTGATCAAGTGCAACACATTCCAGCAGTATCCTATCCTAATGCATAACTGCATTAATGGAGCTATTTCACAGATGTCATTGCCTATGAGCCTACGTAGGCTACTTAAGCCATTCTCACACATTGAACATGCATGACCGTGCAGCTATTGTTTTCTCTATTCACACATGCAGCTCCATTTACCTCTTGCACCTGTTCATACATGCTGTGGTAAAATAGGCAGTTGCAATAGCCTGGGCAGTCCAGCAGATGGCAGTAGCTAAAGCAAAACTTGTTTGTGGTTGATGCCAATTAGCACCATAACAAATTAAAGTTTTCAGGAGACTTCAGTTTACATCTTACTTTTGAACTACATTATACTGTAGGACATATCCAGTGTTGTCAGCATGTTAATGTTGTCAAAATGTTAATTATAAATTAATTAGATGTAAACATTGAATTGAAGAACATGATATGAAGCAATAATGCCACCAGGTCATAAACAGCTAGCCTTGCGAGATCAGGATGATAATCCAAGATAATCAGTCTGCAGAGGCCTTTTTCACATTTCCGGGGTACGACTTCCACTTCAGCGAGCTGAAGCACATCAATACTTCTGGTCGGATTGTATACGTATTGCAAATGCTGCAAACGAAGAGGAGGGCTCATACTTCTATGATTGTTGGCCCAGAGCCGGCCCAAGCCTTAATGGGGCCCTAAGCAGAATTTGATTTGGATGCCCCCCAGCGCCTCTGCACCGCCAATCATATTCACTCTTATCGATGCTTGATCATTCTCACACCAGCTGTAAATCTAACACACCCATTATTAATGTCAGGGTGCCCAACTCTAAATAAAATGTAACATTACCTGACTTTCCATAACTTTCAGTTTGATGTTCGTGTAAAAGGAATAGGCAGAATGACGACGATAAAAAATTGAATATTAATGCGTTAATATTTGCACTGTAACGATCCCAAACCTTTACATAACATTGGCGACATTCCTAAAACGTCCTCTTTTGGTTATGAAAGTGCTGCAGTGCAAAGTTCCCTTTATGACATTTGCATTTGCATTTACATTGGAATGTTTCGATTTGGTTATTCTATGGTCGCACTGCAACGTTTCAAACGGAGGATCTCTGGAACGTAAACATAACGTTCGCATTTGGGTCTAAATTGGTCATATAATAACGTTAGATTTAAGACTATTTATGGAGACGTTCAATTTGGGTTCTTGTATGGTCGCACTGCAACTTACAAACATGACAATTTGGACCAAAACAGAATGTTTGCATTTGGGTCTAAATTGGTCATATAATAACGTTTTATTTAAGACTTTATGGAGATGTTCCATTTAGGTTATTTTATGGTCGCACTGCAACATTACAAGCAAATCAATTTGGACATAAACAGAACATTTGGAACAATAGAAACGGTTGGAAACTGCAACACATAGCTAGGATACCAACATTTTTTATTTGCTCAGACGGTAGCTACGGAAGAAGCCACTGGAAAGCATACAGTGGTGTTAAACCCCCCACCCACTCCCTTGAACAAAGTAAGGCAAATATAATAAATTGTGGTCAAACCATGTCTACGGTAATACGTAAATAAATTTCATAATGTTTAGACTTCTTAACACCGTTTGTCACATCGTTAAATTAAATCAGCTGCTGTTCAGTTTATGTTACCAAGCTAGCCTCTGGTAGCCTGCCCAGTTGTCTATGTGGGGGGCAGTTTCTACTC
>JAODUE010003876.1:0-10922 GCA_027564755.1 Amblyopsis hoosieri
GCTTTTAATACCTGCAATGATAGCCTATACTGTAGTTTCACTAAAGGTTTGCCATGTCATATTCATATCATATAGGAAAGGTAATATATAATCATCAATTGACGCTGGTTTGATGTTTGAAATAATTTGTCATCACATGTTTAGTAGCCTATGCCTATATGTGCGATTCTCGCAGCTGAAGAAGCCTAGGCTGAATTAGTTTTTGTGCTATAAATAGGAAAACGTTATTATGGGCTAAAATAACAGTTGCGAGAGTTTTGTCACAGTACAGGCCATTCTATAGAATAGGGTGGGGAGGAAATGATCGGGGAAGGGCTACTTTGCTCGGCTGGCTTCGCAGTGAATATGCTTCATTGCCGGTCTTTCCCTGTAAACATGTTCCTATTAATAGACAGAGTTTTCAGCCAGATAGGCAGTGCGCCCGTTCGAATGAGTAACGGCTGTATTCTGCGCAGGAAATAAATAGACCTTGCCGCTGTTTTCATCAGCCTATTTGGTGACGTGCGTTAAGAACCCACACGCACTCGACAACCGCCTTTGGAAATACGTAGAATGAATAAGTGAATTAACTGAGTAAGCGCACTTTTTATTTTATTTTGCATTTGAACAGTCGTGGCTCACGACATGACTGCACACGCAGCTATTGACACTGACACAAAAGTTGTACCCAAAATAGACTCGCATGCGTCATTCATAATAGTTTATAATAAAACAGCCAAAATTGTCCAATCTAATAAGCCTACCCACTTTCCGTTATTCCTGGAGTTTGGGTAACAGTTGCATTTAAGTATGCCCATTTGGACCAAGCAAGACACGGTGTATGCTCATATGTTGGCCCAAACACAATTATTTGTCTCATGGCATTTAACACATTTTTTGGTTAACGTTTTTTATAGGCCTAAAAAATCTAATATTAAAATCACTGTTGTGTACTATCTTCAGTATAAATAAACTTTTATTAATTAAACTCTAGCTATTTAAAATTGTTTTATGGCAGGAAGTGTAATCTTTGTCAATAAACCTTTTTCAGAATTGTGTTGTGCTCGATAGAACCACCCATTTATGTCCAATGATGCCAGTAATGGGTCAGTTGTTGACATGAAAATAACCTAAAATACTAAAATAGGATATGACGCCTGTCTAATAAGTTTTAGGATTGTAAAATCTTCATGGTATTGAGTTTGCAGGTTAATTCATTGATCTGACTTGATGTTACCCACGGTAAATCTGGATTTAACTCCACAAATGTGATTTTCCAGGTTGTTTCAGTTAGCTTGTTGGTAACATATTGCTGCAGGCTACTGGTGTTTTCATTCAATGTGTGCTCACAAATAGTTTGATGTCCCTCTTGCTGGGCACAGGAAGGCATCTCTTCCTGTTTAGTCTGGTTTCTGATTGGTCCTTTAGCCGAGGAGCATTTCAATAGTAGTGAACTCATCACAACAGCCTTAAATGTCTCACGCTGCATTGACAAAATAGTCAAAACAAAACATGTAACACTGATAAAACGACAGGTCCAAAATGTTTTATTGTGTGATTGTGATCTGGCTGAAACTGAGAACACAACACCACATAAACACATTTCTACTGCCAAACACAACAAACAGCATCTTCCTGTTGGGAGGGCATCATAATAAAATAACTCTTGGGCTAGAATACTGCCAATCATGCATGTAGATATGAGCAACTTCTATTTTAAATTCTATTTGGATTAGTTCTATGTTATTGTATAATTCCCCCTAGCCACCCACGGCCCAATCTTCTCTCCGCTTCATAGACCTTTTTGACCATAAAAGTCAACGACCACAATTATTAATATTTATGGAACACTGACGTTTGAGATGTACAGTACAGTCGTGACTGACTGACACTTCTGAAGAATGTTGTGGTCCCACCTAGAACTTGAGGCCTACAGAACAAACAATATAGACTACTCCCACGATGATCTCAGATGGCTGGAGGAATTCCCCCATAGAGAAACGCTTCCTCTTGTCTCGACCATCCTCAGACGCTCAAGCTATCCGAAATTTATTCTGGAAAAAAAAGGGGAAATTAGTTAATCAGCAGGCTGATGTAATCCATGCAGAAGATAAGGAAGGCACACACAGTGACCACACTCAGTTCTAGACAACACACTCTCCTTCACACAGCCTGTAGTAACATATTAGCATGCCATATTAGGACATATACCTCTGGGTGTACAGTAAATTGTGCTGCAACTTTTTTTTTTGTGCCTATACCGTCTCTAAGTCAGGGGTGAGTCATGTGACTTCACTTTTGGACACAGTTAATCACAGCTCAGGTGGCAGATGCACTCGGAAATTTAACAATAACGCATTGTTCTTATTTACAGTAAGAGAAGGCTCTGTTATTCTGTGAGCGGTTTATCGGTTGCATGCATGTTTTTCAGATTAAATATTCTCTGAGAAGTTACTTTAAAAAAGAAAAAGACCCCTTTGGCTTCCAGTAAACTGGAAAATAACCTGTCAAGTAAGGCTAAACAAATTGCCCAATTCATCATGCCCAATGCACATATTACAGAGTAGCACTTTTTCACTCCATATATCTGCCATATATAGATAGATGACAGTGCCATATAGCCAGTGGAGTTCCTTGTTTCTCCTCAGGCTACACATAACCTAGTACAGAAGACCTGTCACTTCATCTGTCTGGGTCAACTATGTTTACAGATAACAGCAAATAGCGTGCTACTCTGTAAGTAATGTAAACAAAACTATTTTTGTCTAATGCATGTACAGTAACCAACTCAATGTATCCTTACAGTGATGATTCCAGCCTGACATATACTGAATTACTTGTACAACTGTACGAATTTTATAGCAGAATAAACAGAAACATAACATTTTTAAAATCATGGTTATTTTTAGATTTTGTTAGAGAAATGTGTACATACAGTATACTGCAGGATACAATTTGTATGTACAATAATAAGAAAAGATAAGATAGAAGTCTTTTCACCTTTAAGGTTTATAAATTATTGTAGCATGTGAATTTAATGATTTTCTTATCTCTCAATGACAAAGCTGTTAAAAGATAATAGCCTACATATTTTTCAACACAACGTAAACATATTTAGAACTGGAAAACGTTCCACCGTGATATTTACCCCTAAACAACCTCCAGCGATTGCTCTACTACCATGGTTAGCATAACCTAGATGACTATTCTTGTGAGTTGTGAGTAAACATTCCACGGGCTGGCGCTATGCACGTTCTACAATAGGTACAGTCCAAACATACAGGCTCAAAACGTCCTGAGGAAATCAGCTCTCCCTCAGAGCTTACACATCAAAGCTCAGTTTGTAGCCAAAACAGGTTGTGAAGGAGACTTTTGATTGTGTGTATGTGTGCATGTGTATACACGGGTAGGCAATTTTGCTAATGACCGCAAACTGCACAGACCATGACTTCACACTGTGCCAAGGTTACAGTACCTTCATTCCCTTAAACTTAACCAGCCAAGCAGAAAAAATATATTGTAGACATTTTATTTCACAGTTAAGGTATAACTTAAAGAAGAGGTGTGTATTATCTGGCCACTAGGGGCAGAGCTATACATGTGCCTGCCCTATACCTCAAATTCCCACTGTTTGGAAAAGTGTCAGTGTGAGGGAAGACTCTGTAATTTCACCCATAGACTGTATATATACTGTAAATGGATGAACACTCCGTGACGTCACCCATAGACTGTATATATACTGTCCGTGTCCGTGTCAGGTCGCACGAGTGCAAGGCAAACAGGACTCACCTTTTTTCTATTTCTATTGTGTGTGCACGTGAATGCAAAGCAAGTAGGTTGTTCTGTGTATGTTACTTGTTATATTTAACAGCATTTACATTTAACTTGCACATAGTTCTGTTGAATTCTCCATGCGCATAATGAGTGAAATGATGCAGTTGTTGTAGCTCAGAAAAGTGAGCAATTTACAAACCATGTTATTAAGTTTAAAGCTCTATTGTGTATTACTGTTTACTTGGGCAGTTATTCGTACTTTACTGCCTTATATTATTTATTATGTTGTACTATTCCATCTAGTTTAATTGAGCTCTAATACCTATCGCACAGAGGTTTATTGTCACACTTAGGTTTACCCTATATATTCCTTTGTGTTTTTCAGACCGCACACACACATGGACATACATATACCCACAATCCAGTGGAATGTTTTTCTGACTGCCACTTTATTCAAGAGCTACAGTGGTTTCATGTTGTTCGCCGAAAATAAGGAATAAAACAATCCTCTCATGATTCTCTGGCCGGAATCATTCTTCATAGTGTTCCCTACCCAAAATGCTGTATCACGATACTATACAGTATATAAATGGACAAGCCCTTCATGACGTCACCCATAGACTGTATATATAAATGGACAAACACTCGTCACCCATAGCTTTCTCAAGAACGGGTTTGAAGACCACAATGTGCAGGCTCTGGCCATCGCCATCTTTGCACCTGTAACGCCCCCCTATCCATTATAATTGGAAAAAATAATTCACCATGTACAGTTGTCATGAACGGGGGAGACTATCTATAGAGACCAAAAGGTTTTTAATTTAATTGTATTTACTTTGTTAAACCAGGTTGTAAACATGTTTATTTTTGCTGTAAAATCTGACATTTTAACACTGGAGTCTATGAGGATTCACTCCCTTTTGCTGCCAGCCTCGAGTGGCCATTTGATGAACTGCAGCTTTAGGCATTTCTGCATTGTATTCATTTCTCAGCCCCGGAGGTTGCATCTTGGTTTTTCAGCCAACCAACTGTTGCCGTTATTTTGGGTTCAGAGAGACATTTACTGTATATATACAGTCTATGGTGACACTCAGAGAGTCATTTACAAAGCACAACAGACTAACACAACCGTGTAGGCAAGTCAATGCCCCCATGGAAATGTACCTTCTCCTTTAAGTTGAAACTATGAAAATGGTTCAGAAACACAACTAAATGTAGTTACAAAAGTCTTTAAACTGCGATTTATTTGTGTGTAGCTCATCGATTAAATATATTATTGTCATGATTCTGACAATATAGTTTATCGCAATTATTTCTGGGACAATATATCGTGACAGGCCTGCGTGTGATAAACCGATCTGTTTACCTGCACACTGTGCACATACTAGTGAGGTGTGAAATATTATTGTTTAAACCTCATGGGTATTATAATCACATGCAAATAGTGGCCTGTGTCGCTTAACTCACAAGAAACTCCTGTAGGTTTCCCAAAAAAGGGCGGGAGGTTCACACTCCTCAGTTGTTCTCTGAGGAGTCTCTCTCTCTCTCTCTCTCACACACAAACATACACACACACAATCACCGTCATAATTTATAAAAACACCAGCACTGCCATTGTCAAATGTAATGATTGGCAAGATTAACTGGAAGTCCAGCACTTCAAAGAAGTTATGCTGCATTTGAATCACAGTGAACCAGATCAGCGCAAGTAAACACACAAAAAATGACTGGTGCTATATTATAACTGTTCATAGCTACTTCAAAAGCCCTGCTTACTCTACAAACTATTAACAGCATTAGAATGAATGGGGTTTTCTCTCAATAGTTAGATTTTGTAGTTGTTGTTTTTCCCCCAGTGCTCTTTCTGTACACTGGGTGGAACACATTTTGTACATGTTCCTGAAAAATATACAGCAAACTTTTGTCATGCTCACCGCGGGTAAACACACACCGTCCTGCTGTGCTTGTTCCAGGTCATTTAACACACCTCGCCATTCCTGCTGCATTATTGAGCTTCGTCCAACTTCCCCATTTTCCGCTGGACAAGAACAGACTGCCTGGTGCGTTTCACTAAGAACAGAAACACTATAGCCGTGGACGATCTTATCGCATGCTCAGTGATTTGAGGTTGGCAGGAACTAGCTTGTAGTGCACGGTGGTCTTTTAAAGAGTAGAAAATGCCACGTATAGGCCTTGTATTCACAGCCTGTACCTGACATACGTAGATTAGTAAATATTTATATTATTTCCAATGCAATATGTTCATGTTTTTGGTTAAAACCTTTCTTAGAAAAAGATCTTGACATCGTATCGTATATTCGTATATTGTTTGATTTGTTCTCAACAACATTGTGGTCAGCATAGTTTCCATTTAAGCAAATGTTTTAAAAATGTCAGATATAAATCAAAATAAATAAAAAGGTGGGGGCTTGGGGGCTTTACATGCAGACATGCTGGTCTATCCCTGTACAATGGATTGAGGGATTCAAAAGGAATCATTACTTTACCAGAAACTCCAATGGGATATTATGCAGCGTGATGCATGCATTCACTTAGATGCCCATTGCCTTACTGAAACAACACTTTCGTATCTCAACCCTTGAATTAACATTTATTCCGCTTCCTTCTCGCACGTAACTGTATAGCCCAGGGCCCACATCTCACATGGTTAACATGGTACCTTTTACTCACATTGGCTAAAAAAACTTCAACTACAAACACTTGGGAAGACAGTAGAAAATGTGTGTGTTGTTAGCAGACAGTAATTCTCTGATTTCACCATTCCCAACCTTTGTTGAAAGAATCCAAATCAGGTAGGCTATACTTCCTAGTGATGGAATGACTTTATTGGTGTCACTGGGATGGAATTAGCATTCTTTATTGTTGTCAACGCTATAAGAGGTGCGTTTAGAATTGGTAAACAGTGACAAACATGTTTGCTTTAAACTATTTTTTGTGTAAACCTTCCAAAAACATTACATTTAAACGGTCACTCTTCGTCCAGGTTCAATGTGTGCTCGCCGAGAACTATACCTCCTCAAACCGTTGCTTTTGTTCGCAAACGTTTGCGGCGAACACAACGCAAAACTGTTAAAATATGTTTGCAAACTTCCGCTATGTTCACAAATTCGGAACACACCCCCGGTTACCTCTAGAGTGTACCTCTAGTCTCTCCGCAACATGGTACCTGGTGAAGTGTATAGTATACAGCACTATCAAGTAGATACTGTATGCTATCTGGGTACCCCAACTTTCACCCTTTCCTATCTCTTGTGGACTGAGGGCAAAGATACCAGAGACCTGAATAGAGGTCCCAGCCCAGGAGATATGTCTTTGACATTACCATTAACCTGGGTCGTCTAGTGGCTTGCAATGGAGACCTCATGTACAACAGGAACAGCCTTCCAAATGTCCAACATCAGCCTACTCACTCAACATTGCAACAATGGCTGCCATTTAACCGCGCATGACGCCACTACAGCGAGGTTTGGGCGTAGTGCTGCTGTCTGCATTTTAGCACTTTATAGAGAGAAAAACAGGTTTTCAGAGGGCATGTGTTACAGAGATGCTCCATTATGTCACTTGCACCGCAGAATAGCTCCACTGTGTCCGGCTATACTATAGGTGTATAGGGGCGGCTGTCCCTGTGACGTCCAGGGTTTTAACTGTTGACGGGTTCAATCCAAAATGAAACAGGGGCCCTACTGTTTCCCCAAGGCACACCCACACTCTCTCTCTCTCTCTCTCTTTCTCTCTCTCTCGCTCTGTCTAACACACACACACTTACATGTGGAACCGTTTTAAGATTTTTCTCTGCCACCGTTCAAACGCCTCCAAAATAAACAGTCGAAAGAACGACTACAAGTCTACAGCCAACTATTACCCTTTGGGAATGACTCTTGTGACGCAATAGACGCTAACGACGTGGGTTTTCACGTGGCTGCCCAGGTGGGTTAACGACTTACCATGAAACCGTGAAAGAACACAACGTAGTCTTTTTTTTGTAACAAAAATCATATTGCAGTGCAATGCATTCGCTTAACTTTAATGGAAAATGAAGGTCACGAATCACGATTATGTAAAAAGGTACAAGCATTTGAATCTACATGACAAAACAACCAATTTCCTGCCAGGTTTGAAGGATTGCAATGTTCAGTTTAAAGGCGTCTGTTTGGAGTAGATTATTTATCTGTGCATGTGTGTTTTAATGGTGTGCTATAAATCTACTCTGCTATAAATTTCAAGTGTTTTATTTTTAGTAGCCTATATTCACATAGTTCCACATTTCCCCGTATCAGTTTTAAACTATTTATCTTTATTCTGAATACCCAGAATTGACAGAATTCAGTGTAAGAAAGGGTCTAAAGCTACTTTTTTGGATGCACGCCCAATTTACCTCTCATACGCAAATGCTCGTACACTTCTGGCACTGACGCGCGCCCCCGCTGTTCAAAAGCGCTGTTGCTGCCGCTTTGAGTCATTCGGGCTAGATGCTAAATGTAACACGCACCAGGGGGACAAACGCTTGCGTTTTCAACCAGTCGCCTTATGTTTTTTGTTGTTGTTTGTGTTTATATTATTAGAGCGGAGTACTCATATGACGTAGCCTATGTCTTGATGTAGGGAGCCTACTTATTGCTTAGTTATATTATTTGCAACTCCTCGAGATAGTGTCAGTTTGTGGTTAGTACCAACACGGGGACGACTTGCACATGTTGCTCGGACAAGACATTTGGACAGTACAATTCACCTGCAGTTCGACCGAACGGCGTTTGCATGAAACTATTGCCAGGTGAGACTTCAACATGCACCGATTATATTTTTTAACACCGTCAGAATAGTTTATAATCTAACGTAACGGCACGCACCGCTATACCTTCATACCTGTGGCAAAATTTAACTTGTCGCCTATTATGAACGATAACTGTGTCAAATACACATTTTTAATGAAAGTATTACATTGCATAAATTTGTTCCCTGCGCTGTTCATATTAAAGAGCTCAAGTGTTACGGTACACGATATTTCAAAGACATCTGTGTACAGAATGTAACATAACATGACCGCTCTTTGACTGTGCAGCACTGGTATTTAATGCTATACCTACCTAATATGCACATCTAAACATGCTGTATTGTACTTTGTATTCATGTAGCCCACTTCCTCCTAAACCGTTGGGTTTATTACTTGCCCTTCCACTGAATGAACATGAACAATGTGATTTGTGTGCGTGCAATGTGTTCGCTTCTCTGACAAAATATAAGGGAAGCTGTTAACCAACATATGGTTCTGTTATATCCGGGGTCAGTTTGACTATAACTAATTTCAGCTTGCATTATGTTGACGCACACGCCAAATCATGCCATTGTTTTTTAGGAGAAATATTTGTAGGCTAACGCAAAGCTGTTTCCTGTGCAAGGGGTTTCACTAACAATGGCCACCAACTCTAAACAGTCGGTGGTAACTCTCTCTGAACAACTTCTGAAAGGGGTCTGTAGGATGTTAAAAAGAATAGCTGAGAAAAGGGAGAGGTGGAGGGGGTGAGAGAAAAAAAAAATGAACAATGGTCTGTTTTATATAAAAAAAGTGAGGGTTTGAGGGTCAAAGACAACGGAGAGACCAGCTGTATTGCATAAGGGCTGTACACTGGTCATGTCTGGTTGCCAGCACGACATGTACTTGCTGTAGCTTTCTCAGGTGATATCCAACATTTTTATACCTATTCATATGGCATTAGTGGCATGTAACGGTATTTACGCTTTCTGAGCTCTTGAATCCATTGGAAGTTATGTTTTGCAGTTGTAAACCAAGTGCAAGACCACTATCTATGCAACCTGTTTGGTGGGTTTTCCGATGGTGTATTCGATTGACATTACTTGAGGTGTCATTCTAGGCAAAGGCAAGGTGTCTGTAAATATTGAATGGTGCTTGTCTTAACTTAATCTAATATTAGGCTGTGTGTGCACACAGTTGGGAATGTGTCTCTTCAGTAGCAGATAGATTGTGGTGGCCTTGTTGTTTAGACTCTAGTAATATTCATTTGGACAGCACAAACACCTGAATGAATGAAAGTACATCAAACATTTAATGAACAATCATGGCAGTGGAGCCCGTGCTAACTGTTACCTCCGTTTCAGAGAGGAGTGAATGTGCCCTTCTGGAAGAGGGGTGGATGAGTAGGTGGCGAGAGCGTCCCGACCTGGACCTCCCAGCATCCCCCCCGCCGCCGAGCCCCGCCCCCAAGCCCGGCTTGAAGCAGGCCATGTCCCTGGGCACGCTGCACCTGGTGCAGGCGCTGCGCGACTCCCCGGCCGCGCTGCGCCGCCGCTTCCTCCGCCGGCGCGACCGGCGCACCGCCGAGTCCCTGTCGCACGGCGACCCCCTCTTCAAGGTGCACTACCTGGGCACGGAGAAGATCTTCTCCCTGGACCGCGAGCAGGCCCAGGAGGCCATCGGCCGCCTCCTGGCGGGGGCCGGCGAGGAGAAGGGCAAGAAGCTGGCCAAGGAGCACGCCCTGGTGGTGCGTCCGCGCTACGTGGAGGTGAAGGAGCTGAGCACGGGCCGCCAGCTGGCCAAGACCTTCCTGCGGGACATCGCGTACTGCGCGGCGGACGCCGGCCGCCCCAACGTCTTCCTGTACATCTGCCGGCGGCCCGGCCAGCAGCTGCAGTGCCGCGTGTTCTGGTGCAGCCACGCCGAGCGGGCGCGCGACCTCACCGCCTGCCTGGCGCACTCCTTCCAGCGGGCGCTCAGCGACTGGCAGCAGGACGGCGCCGCCAAGCCCGGAGAAGAGGGGGCGCCCGCCGCCACCACGCCGAAGCCGGCCGTGGCCAAGAGCAGCACGCTGCCCGCCAGCCTGGGCAAAGGTGAGGGATCACGCCCTGCCTGCTCCGTCAGGAGACTGTTTACACGTACTGCATATAATGTACTATGCATTACATTATATGTCCAGTACGTAGTGCTGGACGATATGGCCAAAATGTATATCACAATATACTTAATAATTTCGGTCGATGCGGTATAATTCCGATATCGATATGAACAATAAAAGCCTCAGAATATTTGCATCCACAATGGAGTACTTCTGAAAAAAAGCATTTGCCAAGTCTATGAAACCTCCTATGAAACTATAATATTTTAGAAATTCAAAACATACAAATGAATGTTCACC
>JAODUE010003877.1:0-10921 GCA_027564755.1 Amblyopsis hoosieri
AAACGGCATGCTGTGGCCCGCTTGTGGCCCAGATCTGGCAAACAGGAGCGGTCCCCCCAAGTGCCATCATTCCATGCCGTATGTGGGCCGGATGAACGTGTCTGGTGTGGGCCAGATCAGGGCCAGATAAATGTTGCTATCTGGGTCATCATCATCATCACTGTACAGTAGTAGGTGAATGCGAGCTCAAAGAAGGTACAGAATGCCCCATGGATGTACATCCTTGTGGAGGAGTAATTGAGTTGCTTGTTATTTGCTGCTGGTCTCTACCCCCTATAGTGCTGTTGTCTTCCTGTGCAGCTACACTATTGCTAATAACAGGCTGTTCATTGGCCAGACTGCTTCTATAGCAAACATGACATCAGCAAGCTTTTCTTTCCAGGGCCAGGCATCGCCAATGCAGTTGGGTAATGTCTGGTTATATTCAGTTTTGTTTCTCTACCGCAATAATGTACAGCAGTGTTTGTACATGGATAGGGTCGCCACATATTGCATGTGTTATAGGCTAGTGCTTTCCTGGCATCCCCTCTATGTACATAACAAATACATAGCTGTGGAAAGAATTTCTTACATGGCTCCTACCATAATCTATATGTCAATGGAGAACTTAAATTCAACTGGATCTCTTTCTCTCTCTCTGTCTCTTTCCCCCTTCCCCCCGCCTCCTTCCCCACACAGACAGAACAGTTTGTCCACGTACTTAACGATGACTTGGTCAAGAGTGCCCTGTTAGCGCTGCATGCTGCCCAACCTGGCTTTGTGTGCAAGACCCAGAAGCCTAGCGCAGCACAGCCGTGTCAGCAGCAAGTCCCCGTCCCCCAGGCCCAACCCTGTCCCAACCCTGGCAATGGCCAGAACCAGAGTCCCGTTCAGAATGTTCCAGGCCTCAGTCCAGCCCCGCCGGCCACAGAGAGTCCCGTGGCGTGCAACAACGTGGAGGGGACACAGAGCACCACTAGAGAAGGTGGATGTTCATCGGTGGAATGCCAGGACTCCATACCACACCATAAAGAGTATGATGAGGAAGAATGGGCAAGTCTGAATATGTCTTTTATGTTTTTTTTATTTTTTGTGGAGAGTTTATTTGAAGGGCCAAGGTTATTTTAATCTGACATCATTGGTATTATTTCTCCTTTTCAGAGTTTAGTATGTTTACTTGCTAACGGTTCTGAAACCAAGACCAACACCGTGATACAAATGTCCATGATATCGCATCGCGGTTCCAGAAGAGAGAACCGCGGTGCCGTCGCATTTTATGTTGAATGTACTAAACTTGCGGCTGATCATGCAATCAGCGCTTGACACCACCCTATAAACTTAGAGTAGACACGGCAACACCGCGAGTATGTTCCATCCGTAAGTTGCGGTGCCTAAAGGCAATTGAACAGCAGACTCAGAAAAAGAAAACAAAAGTTTAATGATCACGAAGTAGACCTTCTAATAAATATCCCACTTGTAGGCAATATACAGTATGTATCGTCAAACCTAGAGATAACGGCCGTAATTATACCCCAAAATAATTATGTTTGGGTGACTAGCATGTAAATGAAATAAGTGAGTAAACATTTATTTTAACAGCACACAAGCAATCATATCCTCTCAGCATGTCTCTCCATGGCCTGTGTCTTGATCCTGCTCTGATTAATCTTGCGTTGCTTGCGTCTCCTGTTCAAAGAAACGCACTAACGGGGATAACACCTGCTTTTCAGAGGCAGAGAATTTTTACCAAAGTTTTCATACATTCAACGGGAGAGGTAATCACTCTCTCCTTGCGCATTTCCTCTCATTTGTTTGCGCGACACTCCCAATCTCCCCTTGACCCTCCCATCGAATTCATCTGCATGAATCGGAAAGCGCAACTTGCGGTCCTGTGTTCCTTCAGCAGGAAGAATAGATAGCTTTTATCCATGTGCGTGTTGTTACATACAAAACCATGTTCTTAGCTCAAAGTGCAACAAAATTACGCCTTAAACAGGCACTAACGGGCACTGGTACATTAGGCCCTATGTGATTTATAGAATGCATGTGTACTCATTCATGGATTAAATTATCCCCGTCACTACGATGTCAGGTTTGTGTTGCCTTCATATCTATATTCAAGCTAAACATTGTGAAATAATAACACACTTTTTTTTTTAAAGCATCAATGTGTAGGTTGTGTCATTTGCTGAGAAATGACAAATGGCACAGCGTCGCACACACATGTTCACACACATGGAAAGCTGCTATCGTAGACTACAGTCGCTTTCTGGGTGGGTTAGGCATGACGCAGCAGTTACCGGCTGCATGTGGCTCTCACGTAGCCTACATATTGGGCCCTAACTTACACCCGGCCTAATGTGGCGCAAAGCGGGAACGCAAGTAGCTGGGTTTACATGGACACTTTTTAGTCTTTCCGAATGGAATCTTTCCGATTGACTGTTTCGGGTTACCTGTTTACATGGGATGTCACCTAATAGGGTCTGATGTTTACATGCGCTGTCGCAACTTTTCAGAATTGATGTTAAACATGCACACATTATCTCATAATCCCGCTAGCAAATGGTTAAACCATAGTTATAGGTACGTCGGAGAGTGAGGCTATTTGTGTGACTGGTGGAGAAATGTACGGCTTTAGATGAAGTCACAGAGAGAAATCCGCACACACAAAGAGACGCGCGCACACACTGGCCCTGGCTGGCTACCCCAGACACTGCTTCATGTCCCCCAGCTCTGCCAGCAGGCGCACGCACTAGCCAACACCCGCCAACAGAGCTCCGTGCGATCACTTTTTACCAGCAAGTGACTTTTGGGCACACCGCCGGTACTAACTCCCATTCACTTATTTGTGCGCATCGCAGTTGATTTGCCCAGACTTTGTACCGTTCTTGTAATACATCCACTGTACAGTGGCTGTGCAGAATAGTTTACCGGCATCACACAAAATGTAAGATGGGGCATGCACATGAGAAGGCAACCAAGAAGTAATAAGTAATCGGGTTTAACCGTTTACATGATAGAATTCTTCTTTCAATCAGGTCATAGAATGGGTTATACTACCTCTGCTTCCGAATTAAATTTCGATCGGGTTTGCCATTTCTCCTTCGATCGTGGTGTTTATATGGAGCATTTTCATTCAGTTTGGGCTTTTAACCCGATTCCAAACTCCACACTTTGGTAAAAAGAAGTTCCTGCTCTGCTACTGATGTCGCAACGTGGGCTCATTTCTAAAGTTTCATGAATGAGTGCCAACGTCTCCATCAGTAGCTGCTTTTACATGGACCATATTACGTATTATTCCGATTAGAATTGGGTTAAAAGCCCAACCAGAAAGAAAATGCTCCATATAAACACCTCAATCAGGAGCTTTCAAACTCTTGACAAAACAATTGTGACAAGTGCAAATAAGAGAATGGGAGCTAGTACTTCGTCTGGAGCCGTAGGCTAAAGCTCTCCACCAGTCTCACAAATGGCCTCACTCTCCCGACGTGCCTACAACTATATGCTAGCCGGTTTCAGCCTTTTTGCCAGCGGGACACGTTACGTTACATTAACAAGCCATAATGTGTGCATTATGTGCAACATCTATTCCGATAAATTGCAACGCAGCATGTAAACCTCAGACCCGATTAGATTCCACACCATGATAACGGGTTACCACGGTTGAAAAGATTCCTTTTGGAAAGGCAAAAAAAGAGTCCATGTAAACCCAGTTAGTGACGGAGCCCCTGGCATGACAACATAAAAGAAGAATGAGAAATATGTGTTTTTGCTGCTTGATGCCCTGACGCAACACCTAGGTAGGACACTGTGTTATTGCATTCATACCAGGTCTTAATTTGTTGCCAAGAACCTCATGCAAATTATACCATATTACCATTTGATTGTGGGTGATCATAGTTAGTTTGTCTTGATGAAGAACCCGAGGCTCTACCTAAAATAATGAGCATCTGTTCTCCAGCCACCCCCTCCCCTCTTCATGAAAATAGAGACTTATGTATAGAGGGAGAGAGGGCTGCATCTGCCACAATAACAGCAGGAGTTAATCTGGACTCCCACGCAGCAGTAGCTAATTATCTCTTAAAAGAACCGACGCTACTATGAAATGTTCAAACATCATCCCTGAAATAATAGATTGATGCCAACACAAACAGAAGAATCGTCAAGAACACATCTACTGAATAGGCAATAGCTGGAGGCTTGGGAATATCTGGAAAATTATATATTTGATGATAACTTGAGCAAACTGCAAGGTTTGCATTGATGTTTATAAAGTTAAATTAAGAGGGTTTGGTCTTAAAGGCAGGGTCTGTCTTTTTCGAATGCTTGCTAACTTAGAACGGAAATCAAAACAAAGAAACGCCGCTCCTTTCAATGCCATAGGGTGCTTCCTGAGAAGCTTCGCCCCACATATTGTAAACGCATTGTAAAGCCTGGGGCATTGTTGTTATGAGCAGTGTTTTCCCCTTTATTTGTATTACTATTTACCGAGCTAGGGCTGTGTAGGAGTATCGAGTATCATTTTTTTCAGCACGCACAGAGAACGTTAAGATAGAGAAATGCAAGGAGATATTTGGTGAATTTGACAAAAGGTTTATTATCTTAAAATCACAGATCATAACTTTTAATACAAAACTATTTTATGTTGTTTCATAATATATTCTCCAAAATGCTAGGTTTTGTCTATTCAGTGAATAGGATCCCTCCATACAGTATGAACAAATACAGATCACCAGCAGCAAGGTGTATTGTATAAGGCTAGACATGTTTATACTGTATTTAGGTATTTAGGTGATAGGTAAAGTATTAGGTCAAAGGTGCTAACCGTTATCATTATCATATATATTACACAATATTATATTATGCTTCAAGATCTAGTGTAGATCTTTATTACAATTTGGCCCATTATTATGAATGTTAAAGTTATAGCTAATACACTTTTTGTCAAATTCACCAAATATCTTTTTGCATTCTGTTAACTTATTGTTCTCTGAGCGTGTTGAAAAAATAACCCGGTGCTTCCACACAGCCCTGGCTCAGGATATAGGAACATTAACAAAGTGGCGAAGACACAAAAATGCTCACAACAAAAATGCCCTTGCCTTTGCAAGGCATTTCAATGTGTGGGGAGGAGCTTCTGAGGGAGTTTATTTGAGCTTGATTTATATTTGCTTTATTTGAGCTCTGCATTTGTCACTGAATGACGGGGGCAGCAGTCAGTTGTATTCCAGGGGAATAGAAACTATTTGCACGATGACATGCACTACTGATATGCAGCCAGTGCCAAACAGTAGTGAGCTGTTTTCATGTGCCAAACTATTTTATTAACTCGCTCACCTAACAGAAAATCTAACAGAGAGGCGTCTTCTGTGGACCTTGGCTGCATCTAATTCATGGGATCACTGCGCCAGTCACCGCTACTGACACTTACTGGTGGACGTAAATATAGTCTTCATAAATTATATTACTAACAGAAAGAAAATAAAACAGTTGATAGTTTTGTTTATTTATTTGACAGATTTCATCAGTTTGTTTGAAAGCTAAAAGGTGCATATTTATTTGTACCTTTTAAAATATTATAGTTTCATAGAAGATTTCATAGACTTGGCAAATGCATTTTTCAGAAGTTTGTAAGTACTCCGTTATGGCTGTTCTTATCAGTTTTTCTGAGGCTTAATTTTTCATATCTATATCAGAAATATACCGAAATCGACCGAAATTAAGAAATATATTGTGATATACATTTTGACCATATCGCCCAGCCATAATGTTCAGTACACGCATTCCAAAGGTACACTTGTTCAGCAAGGGCCTTTGATGATTTTGAACAGAGATGGTGTGTTTAGATATTCTCAAACCATAACATTTTGTTTACATTAACACCAGCACGGATGTGTCTCATCACAGTTCAGTACTAATATTTAATTTACCGGTACAGCTCAAAAAACATTTTATGGTGCAGTTTCTCTTTAAAGGAGGTTTAAGATTATAATAGGTTAGACCAGTCTGTCAGCTAGTGTGTAACATTGACCAATCAGAGTGCACAGCATCTTATAAATGGTTGATTTACCAATAGACCTTTCCGACCTGTCAATCACGCGTCAATAATAACCAATCAGATTACCAGATTTTCCTTAGCAACACCTGATGTCCCACAAACAAAGCAGCTGTTGTCCCATAAACAAATCCATTATACTACTAGTATTGGGTAGATTAACATATAGCATCCATTATTACAAGGTATTGTAACACTAAAAGAAATGCTTGGGCACCCTTATAAATTTGTCATTAGATGTGTTTCGGGAATGTGCAATTCCAAGGAGATATCATGCCAGATTCAGACTATAGTATACGGTACCGTACAGCAGACAGTTTGTACGATTTTCAAATCAGAAAACGCAGTTGGCTAAACTAAAGTTATGGTGGATTAAAAGCGTGTGGGAGGTGGCTGAACTGAACGTGAACAACATCAACAAACACACGGCTGTGTGTTTGTTGATGTAGGTAGGCTAAAGTAAGATATCGTTAGTATCGTTGCTGGCTACGTACTTGGCTGTTGTATGTGTTTGTTTATTCTCTAATGGCCAGAATATCATTTACAGCAAGTGTTGGATCTCATGTTGTGAATACCGGTAGTACGGTACAGTATATCCTTGACTAAAAAAGTAGAGACAAAGTGACATGGTAGACTAATTCGGCAAGAAGCACACTATTATTAGGAATACGAGAGAGAGGAATACGAGAGAGAATATCTAATGGCCCACAAGCGACAAAAATGTGTAGGGCATTAGCTACCGTAACCAATGGGAGCGGGTCTTACAGCCCGAGTCGGAAAGGTCTATGGTGTCCGACTTAAGTTCTTGCTCCTGCTGTTAATTAAAGGCAGGTCAGTCATTCTCGAGAGCGCTTGCTAAATTCGAGCTCAAATCAAAACAATGTTTATCTGCGCTGCCCCACACATCGAACGCATTGTGAAGCAAAGCGTAGCTTTGTTGATGTGAGCGGTGTTCGCCACTTTGTTTATGTTCCTATAAATGGAGTCATAGCGGTGTAGAAGTATCACATTATGTTTTTCAACACACACAGAGAACAGTGAGAAAGAAGAGAGATATTTGGTGAATTTAACTAAATGTGTATTAGCTTACAATTAGACTTTACCTTTAAGGGGTGGGGGGGTAACAAAAAGGCGTGTGTGAAAGCTGACTGTCTCTATGGCTCTTCCAGGACAGAGTCTGGGCCAGTGTTGCTAAAAGTCTCAACTGTGTCATTGCCATGGTGGACAGCCTTCAGGAACAAGACGTCAATGGCAAGCAAGAGTCCCCACCTGAGCAGCAGCTAGCTGATGTCATCACCGCCCACAGTCCCGGTAAATGGCTTTCAACCATGTATTTTGGAATGGATGTTTCCACCAGGCATGCGTTGGTCTATCCTACCAGTTGTGTTGACCAGCAGCCACCCTTCATGCGGTTCAGTTTCCAACAATATTTGATGACCAGGAGCCACTGGCTTGGTTTGCTATTTCACTATTTTCCAGTTCGGCCAATATGTAAGCATCACTTTGGAGTTTCTGCGATCACTTCTGTCAGCCAGTCAGTTATTATTATTCAGTCAGGTAACATAAAACGACAATAATAGAACACTTTCAGTGGGCGGAGGATACCGCACTTCCACTACAGTTTGAGACAGAGTGTGCACATCAGAAGGACAGCGATCACTGCTACAACAGCTGAAAAGATTTTGAAGATGTTACTGAACTGTATTCACTATTGACAACAAATTATCTGATCTCACCAGACTTCCAATCAAACCCAGCCTGAGTGACCAGCCTGTGACAGCTGCCCACTGGCACATGATGCAGTGGTATTAGTCTGACCATGACGTTCATGTGTGTCAGAGTATGTACCTTATGCAGGGAGGGTATAAAATGTATGTGCAGTGCACACATGTTCTGAGTAATCACCACAGAACTATAAATAACGCAATCACGGGTGTTTTTGTGCCAAATACAGTAACTGTGTGTGCGTGCGTGCGTGCGTGCACAAGCGTTTTTGTGTCAGATGGCAAGCAGGTGCAAGGGCAATACACTACGTGTACAAACTCTGAGAGATAAGCCGAACCTCCACGCGTCTTTATTAACACGGTGAACAGGTTCAGAGTAAATGGCCATTTGCTTGTCTCCATAAAGAACATAATGAGAAGGGATTATCTCTTAATGCTTTGATGACAAGGCACTGTGAGGGTTTGGCGGTTTGGACAGGTGGGTTGGCGAAGAGTTGACAGTTAGAGTTCTATTCCCTCCCTGTTCGGTGCAAAGGCAGTATTTGCGGGGCGAGATAAGACATGTGTCTTAGGTCTGTGTGTGTGTGTGTGTGTGTGTGTGTGTGCGCGTGCGCACGGTTTTTTATTTGCTTGTGTGTACTACTCCTGAAGCCCCTAATACTGCAATTTTTCAGTTTGTTGTAAATTCACAGTATTAGCGTATTAACTATGCCACACTTCTCCCTTGTGGTTAATGAGTGAAATAACGTGAGAGATGCTCTGTTCAGTTGAAATTAATGACCAGGTTAGGTAATTACAGTTGAAACAAGGCTTTTGTTAATTAGGTCATTGATAACCTTGAAGGTAAACTACCTGTAGATCTGCCAAATGCATACACAAATATACTAAAAGGAAACGGGACTGAGCTAAATGGTTTGCACTAATTATTCATATTCATTATTTTTGTTTTCATTTTATTTTTGCGATCTTCTATAGTTAAGGGACAAGAAATTAGTTTGTTTTCTACCAGTGTTACAAAATAGTTGTTTAGGTTTGAAACGGCATGCCCCTCCTGCACCGGAATGCTGAGTGACTCTCATGCTTCTCCGTTTCTCCCCATGAGGAATTTGACTCTCTGGTCTTCTTTTCTCCTCTCTCTATAGCTGTGGACAGCTGAATTACATACATCAATGTCAGGAATTTCTATGTAAAACTCCTCCTTTTCTTTCTGCAAATCACGTAGATTGCAATGGATGAAATAATTCATAGTATTGCACAACACCAAACACAGCGATAATTCTTGTCAGACGCATATTTCTCACCAGTCTGAACAAATGCTAATTTGCAAATGCCTATATTTGATTTCAAGGTATGCAGATCAATATGCCTCTGGGCACAATTGGATAGTTGGTTGTTTACAATAATGTTCGTTGCACAGAACCATCTGGGAATCAGCTTTGTAATTGCTATATGATTGAAAATGACAGCCAGTGCATATTGGACCTTATTCATCAAAGATGTGTACAACTAATTATAATAATATATATAGCTGCAAACAGCAATAGACTGGCCTGGCTTTTTTGCAAGGCAGCAAAGGCAGGAAGGAAGGCCTTCAGCACACACCTAACATTTCACCCACCCAAGTTTTGCATCATTCCGTCAAATCATGGCGCTGCCTAGTGGACGAATGTCACCAAAACAAGGGCCCCTCCTTAGTCACTGTACCACCATATAGTTCTGTGTACCACATGTAGTCCATTGTAGCCAAACGACATGGTTTATCAAAGTTCTTTTTAGCAACTTTTGAGGAGCATGGTTTGTAGATCCACATCAAATTTGGTAAGGTTTGGACCAACTGCCTAGGACGAGTTCATAAAAGCAGTTTTTAAGAAATGTCAAGATGGATGTCTGATCATCTGGCACACTGATCAGTTTGATGCATAGAACCATGTACGTTTTGATGGCATTGGTTCATTTGACTCTCTGTGACCTAGGGATTCCAGTAGCAAAATGAATTTGGTTTCTGTTAAAGAGTTATGAGACTTTACATGAAGGTTATTGTTATTGTTGTGCCTCCTAGTGGATAAATGTGACCACATTTAATGAAAATCCTCTGACCAGCCTGCCTGGTAGGTCATGACCATGTTTTGTGAAGATCCAACATTAACAAGATATCACTTTGATCTGTTGGTGGTGATATAGGGAGGAATGGACCTGGATGAAACGTGGGGTATGCTATGGACATGTGAATGTCAATTGACACAGTTCTAGGATTTGCCATTGATTTCTATGACAGAATAATAATAAGAAAAAAAAGAAGATGAAAACTAGTGGATTGCATTGGGATTGGGATAGTAGCCTACGTTGGTAGCGCTACAGCAGTGTGCAAAAACCAAGGAAAACATTTAAATTATTTGTAGTTTATTCCTGTTTGCGGGTGCAGCGGTAGTGGAACACAAACGTTTCAGGAGTGGTCAGGAATTCACCGGGAGCGGGATAAAGATATCAGTCCCGTGCAGGGTTCTGCTTTGTACTAGGCCATCATTTGTATAGAACCTTTCATACTATAATTGCAGGGATTACATGCACAAACCTGCACAAAATGCAAGGATAAAATGCCAAAAAAGGATTAAGAAACGGGTAGAGTGCCATGAGGTAAAATTAAAATAAGAAATATCCCTTCCCTGGCAGATGTCTCTTATCTTTACAAGGAAGAATAACAGTCATAAACCAGATTAAAATAATGATAAAATTGAAAAATAAATAATCCTTCCCTGGAGGCAGATTTCCCTTTTTTATCTTATTTTCTCTGCTGTTTCCAAAACACAGTCAGTCAGTCCTATGGTCCCAGCCCTCACTGCAGGGTACGGGTTTGGACCAAACCCCAGCACTTAGGAGGTAGTAGTTATTCCCAGCAAACAAATGTAATAACTCAGGCAAATGGCAAAACAAGGATAGGCAATGGTCAGGTGATAGACAAACAAATAGTAATTCTAGGTGTAATCCAGGAGCAGCAAGACAAACTTTATGAACTAGTGCAGGGGTGGCCAACCCTGGTCCTGGAGAGCCTCAGCCCTGCATGTTTTAGATGTCTCCCTGCTCCAACGCACCTGATTCAACTGAATGGGTTGTTAGAAGCCTGATAACGACCCATTCATTAGAATCAGGTGTGTTGGAGCAGGGA